>CM076999.1:82494075-82696252 GCA_039090855.1 Macrothele yani | reverse complement strand
AAACAGCTGGACTTGTGTTTTAAAGTGAGGATAGGAATGTAGTCTCCACTGCATTAAACTGTCTTGGACAAGAACACTAATATCTCAGACAAAACACTTCGCTTTAATAGTCTACATTTTTTAATAAATACCTTTTATAACAATTAGCATGTGTATACTTTATTAACGGCCGCCCCGGTGGCGCAGTGGTCTAAGGCGTTGGCCTCTGATCATTCGTCCGTAAGGGGTCCGGGTTCGAATCCCGGTAAGGCATGGATGTTGTGTTTGTCTTACGGCACTGGCTCTCTCCCTTCATTGGAACCAGTGACCTAAATTAGGGACGGGCGACTGCTTATAGCCCATTGAGTTGCTCACGGTGGTCGGTAAACCTCCAATCAAAAAAAAAAAAAAAACTTTATTAACTTTGGTATAGGTGCAGACCCATATCGGACATTTAACGTAGATTATCGTTTAGTGCATTAGTACTAATAAATATTTCTTGATAAAACGGAAGAGAACACACCTTACCAATATTACCTTTTTAAATCACTAAGTATATGTCACCCAAATATTAGTAGCCATCGTAAGCGTAGTGGTCTCCGTATTATACTGTAGAAAATAGAATTGCACGGCAGAGTTCTTTATTTATAACTCAACAACTTTCCCCCCATATTTGAAGAACCTCAGGTCTAAAACGATTGTCCTTTAGAGCGTACTTGACGGGCTGGCAACACTGGTAACATTACGTACTAATCTTCCCTATTGCTAGTATTTCTACCAAACAAATGACCGGAGACCGTCTTTTCCTGCTTGTTTGCATTCTTGCACATCATAGGCGAGAGCTGTTCAGATATCCAGTGGTTCCCTAGTTGTGTCGAATTTCTGAAAAACTAATGGACACATTTTAACGAAATTTGGTATGGGTACACTGTCATATAAGAGAAATAATTATAAACCACAACAGTCATGGTACGCACTCATGATCTTCAGTAAGGCTCATCAGCGCAGTAATGTCCAAAATCCACGTTGCAAGATTGAATATAAAAGGTCTCTAATATGGGGTATGATCCCCTCTCACAGCCTTCGCAGCGCGACATCATACTGGAAACGTGGCAGTTGATGAGTCCCTGTGGCAGTCGATTCCACTGCTGCTGCAACGCTGTTTTCAGCTCCTGGATCGTTCTCGGAGGGGGAAGGCGAGCTGCAATTGCCCTCCCAAGAGCGTCCCAAACATGTTCGAGAGGGTTTAGGTCTTGCGATCGAGTTGGCCAATCCATCCGGGGAATATCCTCACTTTCAAGATAATCGACGACCAGGTGAGCCCTATGTGGACGAGCTTTGCCGTCCATGAAAGGGAACCAAGGGTCAAATGCGCCAATGAAAAGCCAAAAGTAGGGCTGTTAGATCTCATCCCTATACCTCTTAGCAGTCAGGGAGTCAATGTAAAACACATGGAGAGGTGTGTGACCGTTCAACATGATGTCTGCCCAAACCATGACACCTCCGCTGCCATAGCGGCTCCTTTCTCTGATGCAGGAGAAAAGGTATCTGGTCGCAGGTTCTCTCCAGATGAAGGTACGGGGATAATCAGTGTCCATGCTGAATCACGACTTGTCTGTTAAAAGAACAATACCCCACTGGAGTCTGGTCCAATGCTGATGTTGTTTGCACGATGCTAAATGAGATCTCTTGTGTGCTGAAGTGAGCGGGACGCAAACAGCGTGTCTTCTGGCATGAAGCCTTCGGGAAAACGTAACCTTGAAACTCTCATGAAGCCTTCGGGAAACTGTAAACTTTGAAACTGGGGTGCCAGTGGCGGCATGCAGCAGACGAAATAGCTGTGTAGCTGTAGCAGTCCTGTGGCGCCTCTCTGATAATGCCAAATTACGATCTTCATTGACTGTCGTGGCACTTGGAAACCTTGCCCAGGCCATCTCGATATGGAACCGGTGTCCTTAACCCTTCAACGACCGTAACGCCCAAAAGGCCCTTACGTACAACGGCCATAGCCTCCCAAAACGCCTATCTAGAGTGAGTAAGATTTCCTACCCTAATGGTTCTTCAAACATTTTCAACCAATCAGGGATCAGCAGAAGTCACCCTCAGTGACTATTGTTATTATTAAACAAAGAAGTGACACAATAGACAGTTTCGGACGTTATGGTATTTAGAGTGACACAGGGTTTTACGGTCATGGTCGTTAAAGGGTTAAACTGTTTCCACAAATTGCAAACGACACTAGACGTTACATTGAGATATACAGCAAATTGCGATTGCCGTGACTCCAATCTACCGACGATTCTCCACCTCATTTCGTCATCAATACTTTCGTGGCCACTCATATGAACTGATTGCTTATGCATTTGAACCAACTCCGGCCAGAAACAAAACGAATGCCGCCAAGGAGTACGAGCGAACTAATCACGGAAAATGCCAAGTCTGATTTTTATGCCCTCCGCTGTCACAGCTCCGCACACACGTACATGTACGCTTACGTAGTCGACAGTGCAAATTTGCATTCATATTCGGCGGCATAATTTTTACCTTTGACTCCATACTTTTTGTGAAAATCGACAAAATGAGCAAACTCACTTATTTTTGAACACCAGTGTACCATTTATACTGGAGCTCAAATAATTTTGAACACCACTGTACTATTTATACTGTAACGTCGATTATATATCATTTCGTGATACGATTTAGTCCCTTATAGAGATTTAATATTTCGAAAGATGTATTATTTTGCACGCCCTTAACTTTTCTTGTGCACTCTTTAAAGCTATACATGTTTGAATTACAGACTTCTCAAAGGCATTTAATCTATATGACACTGTATTCCAATTGCGTGTCCATAAAGTTTGATTGTTTTTAAGATGTTTTTGGATTTTTTCTGTTGCAGTAACATTAAATATTAAGCACAACACTCACAGGTGTTCATGAAAATAATGGGAACACTTATTGCTTGTGGATACCGTTTCATTACTAAACAGCAGGCCCAAGTCGTGCCTTCGTGACAGCAGCATTTCGACTAGGATTAAGCACTAGTGATGCACACAAGATCTTTCGTTCCAGGTATCCCCACAAGTGTCCAATAACATCTAGTTCTGGAGATGATTAATGTGGCCAGTGTAGCTGCTACATCAGTGGAAATGAAACCTTTTTCGTCATAATAGTTTGCCAGGAACACAAATTGACATGTTCGCACAATGCACGGCTACATTATGTTCCTGAAAGCATGGACGGTCATTGGAGAACACTCCTACATCATTGGCAACAGGTGGCCAGCAAAAATGGATTCGTACGTTGTAGATGTGATATGGCCAAGTAGAATAACCAATGGCCCTCAAGAATAACATGATATTCCATCGTACAGTATCAGAGACACACCACAATGCTTTACGGTAAAAATAAGCAGTAGGGTGGTAAGCTTCTTCAAGTTTTTTACAAACGTTCACTCTGCTAGTCGTAGAAAATTAACAGAAAGATGATTCATCAGACCATAAGGTATTTTATCAGTCTTTAATAGCCCAGTTTTTATAAGCTTTGTACCACTTCAGTCGTCCTGTTGCATTGATACTGGTAATCACAGGTTTGTGGTTTGCAGGACGACCATAAATACCGGCATGATGGAGTTCCCGGGTAACTGTTATGACGGAAACGGAATCATTAAAGCGGGTGATGCTCTTTTCTGGTGCGGTGGTTTTACGATTCCGTTTTACAATAAATGAAGGATTTCTTTTCTCCGTATCTGACATCCTCATTTGAGTTCTACACTTTGTACGTTTAGAAGTAATGCCATGTTTCTTTGGATAGATAGCTGTCATTTTCGATACAGCTCCTTGAGTTACTTTTATTCTTTCTTCCGTTATAGTTACGGAAACTCGTACAGGATGCGCACAAACGATCGGGTATTTTTTAAGGTCAGCGATATCTGCTATAGTTGGCAATTACCCCAAAACATCTGTTTCTTTTTTTTAAAATTAGGGGAGGGTAGTTAACAAAAACAATGAGGAACTCATTGGGCTCTAAGCAGTCAGTCGCCCGCGCTTAATTCAGTGCCACTGGTTTTAGGGGAGATAGATATCAGAGAGAGAGAGAGTGAGAGGGAGCCAATTGCGTAAGACATACACAGCATCGATGCTTCACTGCGCATTGATATAGACGAATCTCGGCCGAATGATCAGAATCCGTCGCTCAGACGACTGCGCTACATGGTCTCGGAACAGCTGCTTCAAATGTGACTGTTGCAATGATGCTTTATAACACACATCCTGCTGCAACCTTTTATATAACTCATATTAGGAGGTACGTCGTCCGTGTGACTTGCATACCGTTAACTGGGTGTAATCCAGTCGAAATGCCTCTCTTAGTGTATTTTACAAAGATTCGATTTTGAAAGCCTGATACGTGCACGAACAATTTAGTTTGTTTTAACGGTTCCTTTGTCTTCATAATTGTACGAACCCCCCAATGATTTCCCCGATACATGCGGATATCAAGACACTTAAATACAGCTTTGTTGACAATTTACATTTAACTTGTGTAATGTCCCAAAAAAACCGATATATGCTTTGTTGGATTAGGAGAGGAAGTTTTGTTTTTATCAAACACTTAATGTGTGCCCAGCACCTGTGCGGGGATTTCAATGTGTAACTAGGCACCGAAGAAACCACGCAGTCGGGATTTGTGACGCGAGCAGTACGGGAGTCCTAAAAAAACTGTCTCACACTGTCCATTTTGGAGAAAAGTGTGAAGTAAAGGAGGAAACGTATCTTATTGTAATTCAATGTACCCGCTGCGAATGACAGCTTGCCAGCAGCGAGGAAGGTCCTGTACATCCAGTGTTACACCATCTTTGTTCATCTCTCGTATTACTTGGGTCAGGTCCAATAACAATTAGCCAAACGAGTCGTAGCTGATTCCACGGAGACGATTTTTTATTTTCGGGAAAATATCAAAGTAGATTAGACTCAGAGCAGGGCTGTATATTAGGTGGAATGAAGTTTCCTCGTCATATTTCGAAAAAAGCCCCGTACCGACGTTGAACTGTGACACGACGCGTTATCACGCAGCAAGATCGCTCCATCTTCCAACAAGTTGGGCCGATTTTGACGAGTTTTTCGGCCTCAACTTTGTCCCCAAAAAGTCACGAAAATATTGTGCATTGGCATTTTGCGCAACCGACATACGATCAGAAACAAAAACACACTGGACGTCTTTCGCAAAAATCATCATTTGTTTTATTTTGGATTGTTGTCAAAGACACTTTGAGGAACGTGTTAAAATTGTATGCCTCCGTTCCGCTAATTGGGACTTCAGTTCCCCCGTTCTGTCATCAATTGGGACAATTCTCTCCATCACAGTGCCGCCCTCCCTTTCGAACCTGTGGAGTTGATCCTCTGAGATGCTCATTCTGGCTGTCATCTGCTCGGTATTGAATTGATGGGGCAGCCAGCGTGCGGCGAGTTTTCCTTTCCCCAGTTAGACGGTCAAAATTCCGTGAAAAGGTATGGTGGGCAAATTTTTATGATGAGCAATCTCCTCGACCGGCAAACGGCGATTCTCTTCGAGAAGCGTTGCGACAATGGTGACAGATGTTTTGTTTGTCGCCTTTTGAGGACGGCCCGAGCGATTATCATCATGTACGCTACTTCGGCCCTCCCGAAATCGAGAGGCTCAGAGAAAAATTTTGCTTCGACCAAGAGGTCCTACCTCACAAATTTCTTGCGAAGCATTGTGAATATATGTCAGGGTTTTTGCCTGCAGATATTCTATTTTCTATTTTCAGGTAGGAGATCTGGTCTAACGCATGACTCGAACCGAGCAGCTGCAAGCTTCCATTTCCAATCACTCCAGGTTAACAAAACAACTGATGGCGCGTCATTCTGACACCATTTCGTTGCTGAGAATCTGACCTTGACATTAAGCAATCATTTTCCCGATTGCATAATCCACTTACATATTAGATTAACATGTGCTGAACTTTTGTTATGAATCTCGCATGAAGTGCATTTGTACCTTGGTGAATTAATTTGTTAGTCTCAAATAAGTGGATGAGCCACGGGCACAAGCTTCACATACCTCAGAGCGATCTACGAAAGATATTTTGCACGTAAACATGGTAGCGTTTCCGTTATTTTGTTCAAAGAAGAAAGGAAAGATGGCCGTTGATAAAGAAACCACAGTTCGATAGAGCAACACTTCTGCAACTACTGCAGTTTGAGACCGAATTCTAAGGATTGTTTATCAAAAATAAATGAGTGAGTGCAAAGAAATAACGAAAATTAAAGAGCAGCTGATTTTGGTACCTCACATCTGCTCCATATTTTAAATACGCTGCTTGACATAATAATGCTGGACAAGAAAATATTTATCGGATCCCTATGCAAAGGGGTCGGGATGTGTGGATTGTCGGATTATATACATTCAGCGTGAGTACAGACTCGTGACGTATTCTCATCTGGAGATAGCCAAGATGCAGCAAATGTTACAATGACCTCAGACAAAGTGATTACTCGGGTTGCCGTTCTAAGCGGGCGCACAGACCCGCACCTCTTTTGGAATCGCGCTGCTACTACTCAGAAAGACAGAGTCGAGATACTTGCACCTTTACATCGGGCCGTTTCGGAGAGTCTAAGCTCCAGGCTTTATTCTAACGGCCGATAATACCCAACTTCATCAATCTCATTTTATTAACGATATAGGCGAAAAGAAAGATATTGGCCGAATGTAGAATCCACACAGTTTCATTTATCGCAATTCTGTCTAACATATATGGGATATTCTAAGAAAATTCATTGGAGCGTGCCTGACCCATGCCAGAGCACCTCAAGATCTCCCAACATCACTTGATTGGCCGTGGTCATTAATCCTACAAGACCTCATCAGTTTCGTCATAAAAAGTACAAGGAGTCAGGAATGCCGGTTGCTTCGACTAGCGAATCCTGTGATGGTTATATTCAAATTGAGCGAAAACTTAAAACTTGGTCAATCTGGGTGGTGTAGTGGTTAGCATACCCGGACGTTTTCTGGGAGACGCGGGTTCGAGTCCCGCTCCATGACGATGAAAATTTTCAAGTTTTCGGATATTATCTGACTTACCATCTTGTCATATTTACGCCAAATATCGGATTGTCGTCTTTCAAATTAGTATAAGGAGTCATTATTTCTTCTGCATGGATCACAGGAGTAATCGAACTTCATGTTAAAGTACCACTTGTTTCGACAAAAGATTTTAAATAATGTTCCATGTAAATTAAAAGATTTTGATATCGACACGTGCAAATTGTAAGATTATGATTTCCTTCTGCCTGAATTAGAAAAGTAATATAAAAATAAATATATATGGCAATTCATAACTTATCGTCTACAATTGACCACATATTTACTTGCTTAAACCGCATCAAACGTCACAGTATTGAGAACTACGGCTCTCAAGTTCGGTTACTTGATAAACATAATTAGCCCTTACGGGTTAGGTAAGTGCTTCTGATACTGGCCTTATGCGTCTTTCTCCTCTATTCTCCTCTTATTTCATTCACCATATTGCGGCTGTCCACTCTTTGATATTTCGTGAAAAACGATCTATAGTCCCCATTGCTCGAACTACTTTTTCTTTGGCTTTTCTCTTCGAATTGAATTTAGGATTTGCATATACATGTGTCATAATATTTATCGATATGTGGGAAGGTTCGTGTGCGCAAAAAATAAAGAAAACTACAAGCTAAGTTTCAACTGAATGATTCCTTCCAAAGTTTCAACAAAAGTCAGTATCTCTCAGTGTAGTTATTCTTCACAAGGTACACGTGTATGATTTGAGCCGTCCCTCGCTTGCCAAAGACCTTACGCATGCGCACACAATGTGCAGTGACAAATTCACCCATGACGTCCAAAATTCACCAAGCAAAAAAAAACATTGTCTTACTTAAATAAAAATCCAGTCGTACTTTTATGAGTTTCAGGCACAAATTCTACAATACAACAGTGTGTAAAACTTAGAGATAAAAGAAAAGATATAAATAAATGCGCAAATAGCAACTGCATTTAAACACACTTTTCATTAAGGACTGTGTTTGGGATTAGCCGCAACGATTCATGCGTAATAATGGACGCGGTTCGCGTGCTCTCTGACCTAAATGCGCTCACGCAGTCCAACATCATCATTTAGGATGAAGCAACCGGACGGCGAGCATAAGGGTAACATAGGTTCGATGAAATTTGTTGTGTGTTAGGGACACAAAAATGGCCCATCGGCCGCCCTGGTGAAGCAGTAGTCTTAACTCTGGTTCATGAGCATTCATCCGAGATCTGTCAGTGTTTCAATCGCGGTGATGCATGAATGTTGTGTTTCTCTTACGGCACTAGCCTTTCTCCTTTCCCAGGAGCCAAAGATTCCCATTCAGTGTCGGGCGTCACTTATGGCCCAAGGATTTGCTCATGATTGTCGTTAAACTACCAATCTAAAACATATAGCCCGTCGAGAACATCTTGATTATTTCCCTCGTGCTCAAGTAATTGAGAGTTTCGAAATCGGACAAAACTTGGTGAGAGGGTTCCAAGAGTTCAGTATCGCACACAGCATGTTATTGCATGGTTAGTCGTTTTTCAGAATTATTGGCCTGGGTGACAGACTGTGGTACTAATCTATAAAACGCCATTCCAGTAAGTACCGTTATTTGCCCTCACAGGCATTAAGGAATTGACACCAGTCAGCAAGTAACATTGCAAAACAACTGAAAATAGGCACAGGTTGAACAGTATCCAGGTTTATAGTTCATAGTGACCAGGTGAGTACAAAACTGTGAATGGTTGGTTCGATGACAAGTACGCTGGGTTTCATTAATACCTGTGTTCCGGAGATACCGTTTATATCAGTCCATAAAACATAAGGAATGAAAAGCTGTACAGTTAGGTACATCATAATTTATTTATCAGAGCAGATTTAATTTCTCTATGGATATTGGAACCTCAGGTAAAGTGGTGTGAGGTAGGCGCACCTAATTCTTCGGCTTGTTCGTCTGCTACCCAGGTGCACTTGGCCTAGAATTCTTTGGTCATTAGACGACAGAAAGTGAAGACATTCAGTGAATGGATTGCAAGACATTCAAATAGCAACGTTACAATAGGTGGATAAATCAACTGGACCAAACCTGAATCACTTATAACACTGGTGATCAGTTCTGGCGAGATGAGTTTCTTCACGTAAAAACACAGAGGAAAATGTCCAAAAACTGCAACTACTGTGCCAACTTTAATTTTTTTTTCTTAAAAGTTTCAGAGGATAAAATTGTTGTTTCTCATACGATCATGATCAGGAGAGTAAATATGACCGGTGGCGCATTATATTTTCAATGTTGAGCTTTAAACCTTGCTGTTACCCATTAACTGTAAGGGAAATTCTTCATAAATAGTTTTATAAAAACGATGACCAAAGAATGGAAACACTAAAAAAAAAAAAATAGAAAAAACAGTTGACGGACCTAAGAATTTGTCACTCTTTTTGCTGTCTCAGTTTCTAAGAATTTAAATTTGACATGTATTTTCCGATTTTGTTTTTTAGTTACTATGCCTTTTATATCCGCTCTGTTAAAATATGTTAAAGAGGCACCAACTTTCTTTTAAAGAAAACCTACGTACCTTGGGAGGTAGTATTGTTTTTGGCATTTGAAGTATTCCTCCTAATGCATATACATAACTGTACGGGCACATTATGTTCATACAGAACTGTAATGGGGTCGTCAGATGAAATTCCTGGGTCGTAAGTTTTTTTAAAAACGTGTTTGCATGTTCCTTTTCTTTTAATTACCTTTGTTTTTCGTTTTCAGGAATGTGGGATTAGGGGTGTGAAAGACGCTGGTTATAATTTACCACTGCGTCGTTTGCTGTCTTATGTTGGAAAAGCGTCTTCTATTGCTTTCGCCGCCTTTCAGTCTTTAAATTTCTAATTAAGAATTTCTGGCGAAATGTTTGAATTCACTGTTTACAGCAGTATATTGGTAAAACATAACATCTCGTTTTCTGCTATACATTCGATAAAAATGTTGAAACCACATCAACATTTCTGTTACACATCTCTTATAGCAGCATCCATTTGAGTGAGGGCTGTTTTGTTTTATTTTATTATTTTTTTAAATGTTTGCATTAGCTAAACAAAATACTTTTTGGTGATCTTTATGGTATTGATGTGGTTTAAATACAGGTTCGAGTTAAGCGTTAAAAACCCAAACATATGTTATGTTTGCAATAATAATGAATCGCTGTAAGCACAGCGAAATTTCAAAAATGACATTTCAATTATTATATTTTTACTATTACAGATCATTAAATGTATGTAGTACCTGTCAAATTCGTTATATCTTCTTCATCATCCTAATAATTAGCAACAAGTATCGTTCTTCCAAAGGAAGACGATGCCCCCAAAGCTCTTCCACAATTCTTTGATTTAAGCAAATTGTCTCCATGTCACTCCGGCATACTTTCGAAGTTCACGCAGGAAACCCCATTTCTTAAGTCTCCTGCTGTGGTTTTCTCAGTCTGTTGGCATCCATCTAGTATTTTAGAATTCCTGCAGTAATACGTTGCTGGAGCAATATGTCCAGCCCTGTGTCAACTGAAGGCCTTCACTTTGAGGAACGTGTTAAACTTGGATGCCTCCGTTCCGCTAATTGTGACTTCAGTTCCCCTAAAAATCGTTCTGTCATCAATTGCGACAATTCTCTTCATCACCGTGCCGCCCTCCCTTTCGAACCTGTGGAGTTGATCCTCTGAGATGCTCATTCTGGCTGCTTTCTGCTCGGTATTGAATTGATGGGGCAGTCAGCGTGCGGCGATTTTTCCTTTCCACAGTTAGACGGTCAAAATCCCGTGAAAAGGTATGGTGGACAAATTTTCATGATGAGCAATCTCCTCGACTGGCAAACGGCGATTCTCTTTGAGAAGCGTTGCGACAATGGTGACAGATGTTTTGTTTGTCGCCTTTTGAGGACGGCCCGAGCGATTATCATCAAGTACGCTACTTCGGCACTCCCGAAATCGAGAGGCTCAGAGAGAAATTTTGCTTCGACCAAGAGTTCCTACCTCACAAATTTCTTGCGAAGCATTGTGAATATATGTCAGGGGTTTTGTTCGCAGATATTCTATTTTCTATTTTCAGGTAGGAGATCTGGTCTAACGCATGACTCGACCTGAGCAGCTGCAAGCTTCCATTTCCAATCACTCCAGGTCAACAAAACAACTGATGGCGCGTCATTCTGACACTATTTCGTTGCTGAGAATCTGACCTTGACCTAAAGCAATCATTTTACCGATTGCATAATCCACTTTCATATTAGATTAACATGTGCTGAACTTTTGTTATGAATCTCGCATGAAGTGCATTTGTACCTTGGTGAATTAATTTGTTAGTCTCAAATAATTGGATGAGCCACGGGCAGAAGCTTCACATACCTCAGAGCGATCTACGAAAGATATTTTGCACGTAAACATGGTAGCGTTTCCGTTATTTTGTTCAAAGAAGAAAGGAAAGATGGCCGTTGATAAAGAAACCACAGTTCGATAGAGCAACACTTCTGCAACTACTGCAGTTTGAGACCGAATTCTAAGGATTGTTTATCAAAAATAAATGAGTGAGTGCAAAGAAATAACGAAAATTAAAGAGCAGCTGATTTTGGTACCTCACATCTGCTCCATATTTTAAATACGCTGCTTGACATAATAATGCTGGACAAGAAAATATTTATCGGATCCCTATGCAAAGGGGTCGGGATGTGTGGATTGTCGGATTATATACATTCAGCGTGAGTACTGACTCGTGACGTATTCTCATCTGGAGATAACCAAGATGCAGCAAATGTTACAATGACCTCAGACAAAGTGATTACTCGGGTTGCCGTTCTAAGCGGGCGCACAGACCCGCACCTCTTTTGGAATCGCGCTGCTACTACTCAGAAAGACAGAGTCGAGATACTTGCACCTTTACATCGGGCCGTTTCGGAGAGTCTAAGCTCCAGGCTTTATTCTAACGGCCGATAATACCCAACTTCATCAATCTCATTTTATTAACGATATAGGCGAAAAGAAAGATATTGGCCGAATGTAGAATCCACACAGTTTCATTTATCGCAATTCTGTCTAACATATATGGGATATTCTAAGAAAATTCATTGGAGCGTGCCTGACCCATGCCAGAGCACCTCAAGATCTCCCAACATCACTTGATTGGCCGTGGTCATTAATCCTACAAGACCTCATCAGTTTCGTCATAAAAAGTACAAGGAGTCAGGAATGCCGGTTGCTTCGACTAGCGAATCCTGTGATGGTTATATTCAAATTGAGCGAAAACTTAAAACTTGGTCAATCTGGGTGGTGTAGTGGTTAGCATACCCGGACGTTTTCTGGGAGACGCGGGTTCGAGTCCCGCTCCATGACGATGAAAATTTTCAAGTTTTCGGATATTATCTGACTTACCATCTTGTCATATTTACGCCAAATATCGGATTGTCGTCTTTCAAATTAGTATAAGGAGTCATTATTTCTTCTGCATGGATCACAGGAGTAATCGAACTTCATGTTAAAGTACCACTTGTTTCGACAAAAGATTTTAAATAATGTTCCATGTAAATTAAAAGATTTTGATATCGACACGTGCAAATTGTAAGATTATGATTTCCTTCTGCTTGAATTAGAAAAGTAATATAAAAATAAATATATATGGCAATTCATAACTTATCGTCTACAATTGACCACATATTTACTTGCTTAAACCGCATCAAACGTCACAGTATTGAGAACTACGGCTCTCAAGTTCGGTTACTTGATAAACATAATTAGCCCTTACGGGTTAGGTAAGTGCTTCTGATACTGGCCTTATGCGTCTTTCTCCTCTATTATCCTCTTATTTCATTCACCATATTGCGGCTGTCCACTCTTTGATATTTCGTGAAAAACGATCTATAGTCCCCATTGCTCGAACTACTTTTTCTTTGGCTTTTCTCTTCGAATTGAATTTAGGATTTGCATATACATGTGTCATAATATTTATCGATATGTGGGAAGGTTCGTGTGCGCAAAAAATAAAGAAAACTACAAGCTAAGTTTCAACTGAATGATTCCTTCCAAAGTTTCAACAAAAGTCAGTATCTCTCAGTGTAGTTATTCTTCACAAGGTACACGTGTATGATTTGAGCCGTCCCTCCCTTGCCAAAGACCTTACGCATGCGCACACAATGTGCAGTGACAAATTCACCCATGACGTCAAAAATCCACCAAGCAAAAAAAAACATTGTCTTACTTAAATAAAAATCCAGTCGTACTTTTATGAGTTTCAGGCACAAATTCTACAATACAACAGTGTGTAAAACTTAGAGATAAAAGGAAAGATATAAATAAATGCGCAAATAGCAACTGCATTTAAACACACTTTTCATTAAGGACTGTGTTTGGGATTAGCCGCAACGATTCATGCGTAATAATGGACGCGGTTCGCGTGCTCTCTGACCTAAATGCGCTCACGCAGTCCAACATCATCATTTAGGATGAAGCAACCGGACGGCGAGCATAAGGGTAACATAGGTTCGATGAAATTTGTTGTGTGTTAGGGACAAAAAAATGGCCCATCGGCCGCCCTGGTGAAGCAGTAGTCTTAACTCTGGTTCATGAGCATTCGTCCGAGATCTGTCAGTGTTTCAATCGCGGTGATGCATGAATGTTGTGTTTCTCTTACGGCACTAGCCTTTCTCCTTTCCCAGGAGCCAAAGATCCCCATTCAGTGTCGGGCGTCACTTATGGCCCAAGGATTTGCTCATGATTGTCGTTAAACTACCAATCTAAAACATATAGCCCGTCGAGAACATCTTGATTATTTCCCTCGTGCTCAAGTAATTGAGAGTTTCGAAATCGGACAAAACTTGGTGAGAGGGTTCCAAGAGTTCAGTATCGCACACAGCATGT
Organism: Macrothele yani; assembly: GCA_039090855.1. Lineage (NCBI taxonomy): Eukaryota > Metazoa > Arthropoda > Arachnida > Araneae > Macrothelidae > Macrothele > Macrothele yani. Next base: position 82,682,326 of record CM076999.1, on the reverse strand, counting down.
TATTGCATGGTTAGTCGTTTTTCAGAATTATTGGCCTGGGTGACAGACTGTGGTACTAATCTATAAAACGCCATTCCAGTAAGTACCGTTATTTGCCCTCACAGGCATTAAGGAATTGACACCAGTCAGCAAGTAACATTGCAAAACAACTGAAAATGGGCACAGGTTGAACAGTATCCAGGTTTATAGTTCATAGTGACCAGGTGAGTACAAAACTGTGAATGGTTGGTTCGATGACAAGTACGCTGGGTTTCATTAATACCTGTGTTCCGGAGATACCGTTTATATCAGTCCATAAAACATAAGGAATGCAAAGCTGTACAGTTAGGTACATCATAATTTATTTATCAGAGCAGATTTAATTTCTCTATGGATATTGGAACCTCAGGTAAAGTGGTGTGAGGTAGGCGCACCTAATTCTTCGGCTTGTTCGTCTGTTACCCAGGTGCACTTGGCCTAGAATTCTTGTCAATGGACGAAAAAGCGACACCGCATCGTACGGTTTCTGGTCATTAGACGATAGAAAGTGAAGACATTCAGTGAATGGATTGCAAGACATTCAAATAGCAACGTTACAATAGGTGGATAAATCAACTGGACCAAACCTGAATCCCTTATAACACTGGTGATCAGTTCTGGCGAGATGAGTTTCTTCACGTAAACACACAGAGGAAAATGTCCAAAAACTGCAACTACTGTGCCAACTTTAATTTTTTTCTTAAAAGTTTCAGAGGATAAAATTGTTGTTTCTCATACGATCATGATCAGGAGAGTAAATATGACCGGTGGCGCATTATATTTTCAATGTTGAGCTTTAAACCTTGCTGTTACCCATTAACTGTAAGGGAAATTCTTCATAAATAGTTTTATAAAAACGATGACCAAAGAATGGAAACATCAAAAAAAAAAAAAAATAGAAAAAACAGTTGACGGACCTAAGAATTTGTCACTCTTTTTGCTGTCTCAGTTTCTAAGAATTTAAATTTGACATGTATTTTCCGATTTTGTTTTTAGTTACTATGCCTTTTATATCCGCTCTGTTAAAATATGTTAAAGAAGCACCAACTTTCTTTTAAAGAAAACCTACGTACTTTGGGAGGTAGTATTGTTTTTGGCATTTGAAGTATTCCTCCTAATGCATATACATAACTGTACGGGCACATTATGTTCATACAGAACTGTAATGGGGTCGTCAGATGAAATTCCTGGGTCGTAAGTTTTTTTAAAAACGTGTTTGCATGTTCCTTTTCTTTTAATTACCTTTGTTTTTCGTTTTCAGGAAAGTGGGATTAGGGGTGTGAAAGACGCTGGTTATAATTTACCACTGCGTCGTTTGCTGTCTTATGTTGGAAAAGCGTCTTCGCTATTGCTTTCGCCGCCTTTCAGTCTTTAAATTTCTAATTAAGAATTTCTGGCGAAATGTTTGAATTCACTGTTTACAGCAGTATATTGGTAAAACATAACATCTCGTTTTCTGCTATACATTCGATAAAAATGTTGAAACCACATCAACATTTCTGTTACACATCTCTTATAGCAGCATCCATTTGAGTGAGGGCTGTTTTTTTTTATTTTATTATTTTTTTTAAATGTTTGCATTAGCTAAACAAGATACTTTTTGGTGATCTTTATGGTATTGATGTTGTTTAAATACAGGTTCGAGTTAAGCGTTAAAAACCCAAACATATGTTATGTTTGCAATAATAATGAATCGCTGTAAGCACAGCGAAATTTCAAAAATGACATTTCAATTATTATATTTTTACTATTACAGATCATTAAATGTATGTAGTACCTGTCAAATTCGTTATATCTTCTTCATCATCCTAATAATTAGCAACAAGTATCGTTCTTCCAAAGGAAGATGATGCCCCCCAAAGCTCTTCCACAATTCTTTGATTTAAGCAACTTGTCTCCATGTCACTCCGGCATACTTTCGAAGTTCACGCAGGAAACCCCATTTCTTAAGTCTCCTGCTGTGGTTTTCTCAGTCTGTTGGCATCCATCTAGTATTTTAGAATTCCTGCAGTAATACGTTGCTGGAGCAATATGTCCAGCCCTGTGTCAACTGAAGGCCTTCACTTTGAACTTCATGTCATTAGTTATTGTCCTATTCTTCGCTCTTGAGTTAGTTTTCACATTTCCTGCTTTAACAAAAAGCATGGATCTCTTAATGCTTTTCTAAAGAGTGTGAGTCCTGGGAATGTATGTCTATTTTAACCAAGATCCACGTTTCTGATCCATCCGTATCAACTGGGAGAATTCATTAACTAAACACTTCCCTTTCAAGACAACGGCGAGTTGACCTTGATAATTTTGTTTCTTCTAAATAGTCGTTGACCAATCCTCATTCGCAGTAACAATTTCTTTCCTTCTGTCGCCCTCACTTGATACCTTTTGTCCAAACTTGATGAACGCATCAGTTTCTTTTTGGTTTACCCTATCTGCCACAACATGTTTAGCAATTGTAACATAATTATACAGCAGTTTTATTCCCTGCAAGTTTATTTTGAATCCCTCTCCTTTATTCTTATCGCAAACTTACAGGATTATGCAATGCAGCACTGATTGGGCATCTGTAGGAATTACTTTGTCTCAAATTTAGTAGAAATAAAGTAAAAACTTTTCATTAAACATTAAGCCCTTGCATCCCCAGTTTGTTGTCAGAAAGACATTTTGCACAGTGGCTTCGAACAGCTGGGTTGATACGCTGTACCTTATCGTTCTCCCTTTCCAATTTTTATATGTGCTGTGTCATCGAACAGTGGGCGTTTTACAATTGATTTTTATAGATGTAATCAATCACACCGACGTATGCATCTTAAAATTCGATTGATTTCAAAGAATTTGTAAATGCTGATGGTTTCGGTGGATCAAAAGTGTTTTCATAATCAGTAAAAGCAAATCGTAGGAGTTCATATTTATTTAATCTTTCAATATGTCTCTCTGTACATGCATATGATTTAGTGCGCTATCTCCAATTCAGCTTGATATCTTGGTTTACTCATATCCATGGTTTTCTTCCAGTGTTGTGGCAGCACCTTAGTAGAGATTCCGTAGGCAGCACATATATATGTTTCCTAAGAGTTCTCGCGTCAATATTTTTCATTTAATTTAGGTGGTTTTTTGAATTATATTTTTCATTTTGCTGTATTTTTCATTACATTTATAAAGTTTTGTATCAATGTGCGACTTGAATCTAACCATTTGCTGGTCACCTTCTGTTTTGAATCTCTTCATCATACACTAAAGTCTTCGACGAAAATTCTGAATTTTTATTATGCATGATACGAATTTCACATTTTAGCCCATTCTAGAGACTGCATGTGTTTTTTCTATGCCTGTTCTTGGAAACGGATTTCGTGTTCAGAGTGGCTTTCGTCCCTACGATTTCAACGAGAATGTTTTGAAGTTCGCTTCTGGTTCCAGAACCGCAATTACCTGCAGACGTGTCATTTTACTGTTACTTCTTTATTTTTGCATTGATTTCCTCTATCATTATCAAGCTCTGCTTACGCTTGTCACTTAAATTACGAATTTCCTAGTAAAACTCTCGGATTTGTTCATCAATATGAAATGTGTTTGGCGTGTAGGATGGAATATTTTGAGTCTGATTTCTTTTTCAGATTTGAACGAACCTTGCTTCTTTGTATGATCAACTTTCGACCGAAAGGAATTTTCCTTTCTTTTTGTGCTGAATACATATACACCTCAGCTGTTGCAACCGTAGTAGAAGTGTCCAATTTTTATTTCTAGAAAGGCATTCCCGTTCCTTTTTTGATTCAGTCAGTCCTACCCCGTTCAACTTGTTCCCATATAGTGCATCTAATTCAAAAAGCTATGATTTCCTCCGCTGAGCGAATAAACGAAGCGATGTGAGCATCAGACGGCATCTCGTTACATGTATAGACATTCAAAATTATATCCATTTCGAATGATGCGAATTGAGTGAGAAGATTCATAACTTAGTAAATATTCAGTTCTAAATCCGTGAATAAATTAAACTCTCAAAATCTCACATGCAATACATTCCTAATTTTGAATTCTGCTTTAAGGCATGGCCATAAGCTAAAATTAAAAATATTATTTAAAAATCTTAAAAATGTGGTAACGTGGTAACGTAAACAATAACGAAATCGATTTTCGCTGAGTCTTCAGCTGAAATCCTTTTGTCTGAGATTATATTCAGTCTCTTAATATTTAATATCATCTACAAAAGGAAGGGCTGAAACAATGTTGGCTACACAGTTGAAATTGAAAATTTCTTTTAAAGAGTAGTGAGAAAATGTCCTAATTAAAAAAGACATTAACTTACGCAAGAATAATAAACTGATAAAGAACCCTAACTTCCAGGCCTAGAACATACATCTGTACTACAAAATAGATTCTCATTTAAATAATGCCCTGGTTATAAAGAAATATTTATAACTTACCTATACAACTATCACTAATGAAACCGAAAAACTTCTTTAGCATTTACTTTACTGAGATTTTTAGAATAAAGAACGTACCAAGAAGAGAGACCCCTCTAAACGTAATCTTAAAAGAACTAACTTAGACCGAAAAAAAGTCGAAAAACACTCCTGCGTGAACGACCCAAGCTGAATAATTTTTTTCTAGCAAACGAGCTGGAATGAGAACTGCCTGTGTTCCGGGCTGTGGCTATTACATAGCCACTAATGTGCTATGTAACCGCGCGTTCCATAGCTATGTTATCTTCTTCTGATGCAGAGACATAACGGCCAGTTCTGCTGCAGACCCAACCGAGTTCTCTCCACGGGAACCAGGAAGAGACGATTCCCTCATGTGATGGACGGCGCATGAGGGATTCGAATACAGGCCCTGGAACTACTGACAAACTCACCAGGGAGGTTAAAATAACACACACTTACATTGCATTCCACTAGGTCAAAAAATACAACATCACGGTGTTAGACGACGTAAAAAAATGAAGAAGGAAACTTAAACATTACAACGCGCATTGGCGTTGGAGAACTATTAGAAAGTAACTGTGAATCTCGGTCGAGAAGCGAAAACAGAAAACTAGAAATGACAGGAAAGGCGAGGAACTGTAGAATAATCTCATCAGTAAAGGTGCTTCCGTCATCGTAGGTTTCACCCTTTGACTTGAAAACCTACTCTGCAAAGTGGACGAAGTGTATGGTTCATGCAATGAAAAAAAATGAAATGAAATCCTCAAAACAAACGGGTTAAGAACAATAAAATGTATTGAGTAAATCTCAAAAAAATCACTTTAATCAGAATCTTCTGGCACATCCTAGTCAGTTCCCTTAGTGAATATTTTGTCTAACTTCATTTTCGAGCAACATCATTAACTACAACTCTATCACAACAACTGCTATAGGGAATGTTCGTATACATATATTCACTGCGTATTTAAGAATATATAACAGATACGGGATGGTTTCGACATACCCTAATCTCTTAACTTCAACTACTCAAAGAATTTTATTTGTTAAGTTTCATTATGGAAACTATAATCGAACTAATCTTTCATTAAATATCTCGTTATTCACCTAAATATTTTGCCTTTCCACACTGGTACGTATATGCGGCAACTTTCCATTGAAACATGAAATCTCCTGGTTCTTAAAATCAACTCTTTGGAAACTGCAGGCAAACTGAACTCAAAGACTTTTCCCCCTTTTATTTTATACTGATATCAAACATTATTAGCAAGAGATTGTTACTACGCAACAATATTACAATGATTAATTATAACGTTTCTGCATTCTTCCGGTGTTACAAGATTTCTATTGTTATTTATACATTGTAAGATCGGTAAGCTGAAAATAAACCATCATGGTTGATGAGTGGACACAAGCGCAGGTACTCTGCATCCATTTGCACTAAGCCGGAGCGAGATTTCAACTTTCCCCACAAACGGGGCAACTCACGCATATCTGCAAAAAGCACGTGCAGTTTTCTCGTTAGATGAGATCCTCGTCTCGTGATACGTGTCGCAGCGGTGAAGTTCATTTCAATGTGTGTATCGAACAAAATCTATCCAAATTTGACATGCATTTGCTGTTTCTTTTGATCTCTTGTTCGCTCCAAATTCTTACCAAAGATTATTACGATCAGTGAGAGATCTTTTGCGTTCGGTGACCCTAATATCTAAAGACTAGGATACTTAGTGAGTTCAATGCTCTAATTCGGATGATCGTCTTTTGGGAAAAACAGCTGGACTTGTGTTTTAAAGTGAGGGTAGGAATGTAGTCTCCACTGCATTAAACTGTCTTGGACAAGAACACTAATATCTCAGACAAAACACTTCGCTTTAATAGTCTACATTTTTTAATAAATACCTTTTATAACAATTAGCATGTGTATACTTTATTAACTTTGGTATAGGTGCAGACCCATATCGGACATTTAACGTAGATTATCGTTTAGTGCATTAGTACTAATAAATATTTCTTGATAAAACGGAAGAGAACACACCTTACCAATATTACCTTTTTAAATCACTAAGTATATGTCACCCAAATATTAGTAGCCATCGTAAGCGTAGTGGTCTCCGTATTATACTGTAGAAAATAGAATTGCACGGCAGAGTTCTTTATTTATAACTCAACAACTTTCCCCCATATTTGAAGAACCTCAGGTCTAAAACGATTGTCCTTTAGAGCGTACTTGACGGGCTGGAAACACTGGTCACATTACGTACTAATCTTCCCTATTGCTAGTATTTCTACCAAACAAATGACCGGAGACCGTCTTTTCCTGCTTGTTTGCATTCTTGCACATCATAGGCGAGAGCTGTTCAGATATCCAGTGGTTCCCTAGTTGTGTCGAATTTCTGAAAAACTAATGGACACATTTTAACGAAATTTGGTATGGGTACACTGTCATATAAGAGAAATAATTATAAACCACAACAGTCATGGTACGCACTCATGATCTTCAGTAAGGCTCATCAGCGCAGTAATGTCCAAAATCCACGTTGCAAGATTGAATATAAAAGGTCTCTAATATGGGGTATGATCCCCTCTCACAGCCTTCGCAGCGCGACATCATACTGGAAACGTGGCAGTTGATGAGTCCCTGTGGCAGTCGATTCCACTGCTGCTGCAACGCTGTTTTCAGCTCCTGGATCGTTCTCGGAGGGGGAAGGCGAGCTGCAATTGCCCTCCCAAGAGCGTCCCAAACATGTTCGAGAGGGTTTAGGTCTTGCGATCGAGTTGGCCAATCCATCCGGGGAATATCCTCACTTTCAAGATAATCGACGACCAGGTGAGCCCTATGTGGACGAGCTTTGCCGTCCATGAAAGGGAACCAAGGGTCAAATGCGCCAATGAAAAGCCAAAAGTAGGGCTGTTAGATCTCATCCCTATACCTCTTAGCAGTCAGGGAGTCAATGTAAAACACATGGAGAGGTGTGTGACCGTTCAACATGATGTCTGCCCAAACCATGACACCTCCGCTGCCATAGCGGCTCCTTTCTCTGATGCAGGAGAAAAGGTATCTGGTCGCAGGTTCTCTCCAGATGAAGGTACGGGGATAATCAGTGTCCAGGCTGAATCACGACTTGTCTGTTAAAAGAACAATACCCCACTGGAGTCTGGTCCAATGCTGATGTTGTTTGCACGATGCTAAATGAGATCTCTTGTGTGCTGAAGTGAGCGGGACGCAAACAGCGTGTCTTCTGGCATGAAGCCTTCGGGAAAACGTAACCTTGAAACTCTCATGAAGCCTTCGGGAAACTGTAAACTTTGAAACTGGGGTGCCAGTGGCGGCATGCAGCAGACGAAATAGCTGTGTAGCTGTAGCAGTCCTGTGGCGCCTCTCTGATAATGCCAAATTACGATCTTCATTGACTGTCGTGGCACTTGGAAACCTTGCCCAGGCCATCTCGATATGGAACCGGTGTCCTTAACCCTTCAACGACCGTAACGCCCAAAAGGCCCTTACGTACAACGGCCATAGCCTCCCAAAACGCCTATCTAGAGTGAGTAAGATTTCCTACCCTAATGGTTCTTCAAACATTTTCAACCAATCAGGGATCAGCAGAAGTCACCCTCAGTGACTATTGTTATTATTAAACAAAGAAGTGACACAATAGACAGTTTCGGACGTTATGGTATTTAGAGTGACACAGGGTTTTACGGTCATGGTCGTTAAAGGGTTAAACTGTTTCCACAAATTGCAAACGACACTAGACGTTACATTGAGATATACAGCAAATTGCGATTGCCGTGACTCCAATCTACCGACGATTCTCCACCTCATTTCGTCATCAATACTTTCGTGGCCACTCATATGAACTGATTGCTTATGCATTTGAACCAACTCCGGCCAGAAACAAAACGAATGCCGCCAAGGAGTACGAGCGAACTAATCACGGAAAATGCCAAGTCTGATTTTTATGCCCTCCGCTGTCACAGCTCCGCACACACGTACATGTACGCTTACGTAGTCGACAGTGCAAATTTGCATTCATATTCGGCGGCATAATTTTTACCTTTGACTCCATACTTTTTGTGAAAATCGACAAAATGAGCAAACTCACTTATTTTTGAACACCAGTGTACCATTTATACTGGAGCTCAAATAATTTTGAACACCACTGTACTATTTATACTGTAACGTCGATTATATATCATTTCGTGATACGATTTAGTCCCTTATAGAGATTTAATATTTCGAAAGATGTATTATTTTGCACGCCCTTAACTTTTCTTGTGCACTTTTTAAAGCTATACATGTTTGAATTACAGACTTCTCAAAGGCATTTAATCTATATGACACTGTATTCCAATTGCGTGTCCATAAAGTTTGATTGTTTTTAAGATGTTTTTGGATTTTTTCTGTTGCAGTAACATTAAATATTAAGCACAACACTCACAGGTGTTCATGAAAATAATGGGAACACTTATTGCTTGTGGATACCGTTTCATTACTAAACAGCAGGCCCAAGTCGTGCCTTCGTGACAGCAGCATTTCGACTAGGATTAAGCACTAGTGATGCACACAAGATCTTTCGTTCCAGGTATCCCCACAAGTGTCCAATAACATCTAGTTCTGGAGATTAATGTGGCCAGTGTAGCTGCTACATCAGTGGAAATGAAACCTTTTTCGTCATAATAGTTTGCCAGGAACACAAATTGACATGTTCGCACAATGCACGGCTACATTATGTTCCTGAAAGCATGGACGGTCATTAGAGAACACTCTTACATCATTGGCAACAGGTGGCCAGCAAAAATGGATTCGTACGTTGTAGATGTGATATGGCCAAGTAGAATAACCAATGGCCCTCAAGAATAACATGATATTCCATCGTACAGTATCAGAGACACACCACAATGCTTTACGGTAAAAATAAGCAGTAGGGTGGTAAGCTTCTTCAAGTTTTTTACAAACGTTCACTCTGCTAGTCGTTAGAAAATTAACAGAAAGATGATTCATCAGACCATAAGGTATTTTATCAGTCTTTAATAGCCCAGTTTTTATAAGCTTTGTACCACTTCAGTCGTCCTGTTGCATTGATACTGGTAATCACAGGTTTGTGGTTTGCAGGACGACCATAAATACCGGCATGATGGAGTTCCCGGGTAACTGTTATGACGGAAACGGAATCATTAAAGCGGGTGATGCTGTTTTCTGGTGCGGTGGTTTTACGATTCCGTTTTACAATAAATGAAGGATTTCTTTTCTCCGTATCTGACATCCTCATTTGAGTTCTACACTTTGTACGTTTAGAAGTAATGCCATGTTTCTTTGGATAGATAGCTGTCATTTTCGATACAGCTCCTTGAGTTACTTTTATTCTTTCTTCCGTTATAGTTACGGAAACTCGTACAGGATGCGCACAAACGATCGGGTATTTTTTAAGGTCAGCGATATCTGCTATAGTTGGCAATTACCCCAAAACATCTGTTTCTTTTTTTAAAATTAGGGGAGGGTAGTTAACAAAAACAATGAGGAACTCATTGGGCTCTAAGCAGTCAGTCGCCCGCGCTTAATTCAGTGCCACTGGTTTTAGGGGAGATAGATATGAGAGAGAGAGAGAGTGAGAGGGAGCCAATGCCGTAAGACATACACAGCATCGATGCTTCACTGCGCATTGATATAGACGAATCTCGGCCGAATGATCAGAATCCGTCGCTCAGACGACTGCGCTACATGGTCTCGGAACAGCTGCTTCAAATGTGACTGTTGCAATGATGCTTTATAACACACATCCTGCTGCAACCTTTTATATAACTCATATTAGGAGGTACGTCGTCCGTGTGACTTGCATACCGTTAACTGGGTGTAATCCAGTCGAAATGCCTCTCTTAGTGTATTTTACAAAGATTCGATTTTGAAAGCCTGATACGTGCACGAACAATTTAGTTTGTTTTAACGGTTCCTTTGTCTTCATAATTGTACGAACCCCCCAATGATTTCCCCGATACATGCGGATATCAAGACACTTAAATACAGCTTTGTTGACAATTTACATTTACCTTGTGTAATGTCCCAAAAAAACCGATATGTGCTTTGTTGGATTAGGAGAGGAAGTTTTGTTTTTATCAATCACTTAATGTGTGCCCAGCACCTGTGCGGGGATTTCAATGTGTAACTAGGCCCCGAAGAAACCACGCAGTCGGGATTTGTGACGCGAGCAGTACGGGAGTCCTAAAAAACTGTCTCACACTGTCCATTTTGGAGAAAAGTGTGAAGTAAAGGAGGAAACGTATCTTATTGTAATTCAATGTACCCGCTGCGAATGACAGCTTGCCAGCAGCGAGGAAGGTCCTGTACATCCAGTGTTACACCATCTTTGTTCATCTCTCGTATTACTTGGGTCAGGTCCAATAACAATTGGCCAAACGAGTCGTAGCTGATTCCACGGAGCCGATTTTTTATTTTCGGGAAAATATCAAAGTAGATTAGACTCAGAGCAGGGCTGTATATTAGGTGGAATGAAGTTTCCTCGTCATATTTCGAAAAAAAGCCCCGTACCGACGTTGAACTGTGACACGACGCGTTATCACGCAGCAAGATCGCTCCATCTTCCAACAAGTTGGGCCGATTTTGACGAGTTTTCGGCCTCAACTTTGTCCCCAAAAAGTCACGAAAATATTGTGCATTGGCATTTTGCGCAACCGACATACGATCAGAAACAAAAACACACTGGACGTCTTTCGCAAAAATCATCATTTGTTTTATTTTGGATTGTTGTCGAAGACACTTTGAGGAACGTGTTAAAATTGTATGCCTCCGTTCCGCTAATTGGGACTTCAGTTCCCCCGTTCTGTCATCAATTGGGACAATTCTCTCCATCACAGTGCCGCCCTCCCTTTCGAACCTGTGGAGTTGATCCTCTGAGATGCTCATTCTGGCTGTCATCTGCTCGGTATTGAATTGATGGGGCAGCCAGCGTGCGGCGAGTTTTCCTTTCCCCAGTTAGACGGTCAAAATTCCGTGAAAAGGTATGGTGGGCAAATTTTCATGATGAGCAATCTCCTCGACCGGCAAACGGCGATTCTCTTCGAGAAGCGTTGCGACAATGGTGACAGATGTTTTGTTTGTCGCCTTTTGAGGACGGCCCGAGCGATTATCATCATGTACGCTACTTCGGCCCTCCCGAAATCGAGAGGCTCAGAGAAAAATTTTGCTTCGACCAAGAGGTCCTACCTCACAAATTTCTTGCGAAGCATTGTGAATATATGTCAGGGTTTTTGCCTGCAGATATTCTATTTTCTATTTTCAGGTAGGAGATCTGGTCTAACGCATGACTCGAACCGAGCAGCTGCAAGCTTCCATTTCCAATCACTCCAGGTTAACAAAACAACTGATGGCGCGTCATTCTGACACCATTTCGTTGCTGAGAATCTGACCTTGACATTAAGCAATCATTTTCCCGATTGCATAATCCACTTACATATTAGATTAACATGTGCTGAACTTTTGTTATGAATCTCGCATGAAGTGCATTTGTACCTTGGTGAATTAATTTGTTAGTCTCAAATAAGTGGATGAGCCACGGGCAGAAGCTTCACATACCTCAGAGCGATCTACGAAAGATATTTTGCACGTAAACATGGTAGCGTTTCCGTTATTTTGTTCAAAGAAGAAAGGAAAGATGGCCGTTGATAAAGAAACCACAGTTCGATAGAGCAACACTTCTGCAACTACTGCAGTTTGAGACCGAATTCTAAGGATTGTTTATCAAAAATAAATGAGTGAGTGCAAAGAAATAACGAAAATTAAAGAGCAGCTGATTTTGGTACCTCACATCTGCTCCATATTTTAAATACGCTGCTTGACATAATAATGCTGGACAAGAAAATATTTATCGGATCCCTATGCAAAGGGGTCGGGATGTGTGGATTGTCGGATTATATACATTCAGCGTGAGTACTGACTCGTGACGTATTCTCATCTGGAGATAACCAAGATGCAGCAAATGTTACAATGACCTCAGACAAAGTGATTACTCGGGTTGCCGTTCTAAGCGGGCGCACAGACCCGCACCTCTTTTGGAATCGCGCTGCTACTACTCAGAAAGACAGAGTCGAGATACTTGCACCTTTACATCGGGCCGTTTCGGAGAGTCTAAGCTCCAGGCTTTATTCTAACGGCCGATAATACCCAACTTCATCAATCTCATTTTATTAACGATATAGGCGAAAAGAAAGATATTGGCCGAATGTAGAATCCACACAGTTTCATTTATCGCAATTCTGTCTAACATATATGGGATATTCTAAGAAAATTCATTGGAGCGTGCCTGACCCATGCCAGAGCACCTCAAGATCTCCCAACATCACTTGATTGGCCGTGGTCATTAATCCTACAAGACCTCATCAGTTTCGTCATAAAAAGTACAAGGAGTCAGGAATGCCGGTTGCTTCGACTAGCGAATCCTGTGATGGTTATATTCAAATTGAGCGAAAACTTAAAACTTGGTCAATCTGGGTGGTGTAGTGGTTAGCATACCCGGACGTTTTCTGGGAGACGCGGGTTCGAGTCCCGCTCCATGACGATGAAAATTTTCAAGTTTTCGGATATTATCTGACTTACCATCTTGTCATATTTACGCCAAATATCGGATTGTCGTCTTTCAAATTAGTATAAGGAGTCATTATTTCTTCTGCATGGATCACAGGAGTAATCGAACTTCATGTTAAAGTACCACTTGTTTCGACAAAAGATTTTAAATAATGTTCCATGTAAATTAAAAGATTTTGATATCGACACGTGCAAATTGTAAGATTATGATTTCCTTCTGCTTGAATTAGAAAAGTAATATAAAAATAAATATATATGGCAATTCATAACTTATCGTCTACAATTGACCACATATTTACTTGCTTAAACCGCATCAAACGTCACAGTATTGAGAACTACGGCTCTCAAGTTCGGTTACTTGATAAACATAATTAGCCCTTACGGGTTAGGTAAGTGCTTCTGATACTGGCCTTATGCGTCTTTCTCCTCTATTATCCTCTTATTTCATTCACCATATTGCGGCTGTCCACTCTTTGATATTTCGTGAAAAACGATCTATAGTCCCCATTGCTCGAACTACTTTTTCTTTGGCTTTTCTCTTCGAATTGAATTTAGGATTTGCATATACATGTGTCATAATATTTATCGATATGTGGGAAGGTTCGTGTGCGCAAAAAATAAAGAAAACTACAAGCTAAGTTTCAACTGAATGATTCCTTCCAAAGTTTCAACAAAAGTCAGTATCTCTCAGTGTAGTTATTCTTCACAAGGTACACGTGTATGATTTGAGCCGTCCCTCCCTTGCCAAAGACCTTACGCATGCGCACACAATGTGCAGTGACAAATTCACCCATGACGTCAAAAATCCACCAAGCAAAAAAAAACATTGTCTTACTTAAATAAAAATCCAGTCGTACTTTTATGAGTTTCAGGCACAAATTCTACAATACAACAGTGTGTAAAACTTAGAGATAAAAGGAAAGATATAAATAAATGCGCAAATAGCAACTGCATTTAAACACACTTTTCATTAAGGACTGTGTTTGGGATTAGCCGCAACGATTCATGCGTAATAATGGACGCGGTTCGCGTGCTCTCTGACCTAAATGCGCTCACGCAGTCCAACATCATCATTTAGGATGAAGCAACCGGACGGCGAGCATAAGGGTAACATAGGTTCGATGAAATTTGTTGTGTGTTAGGGACAAAAAAATGGCCCATCGGCCGCCCTGGTGAAGCAGTAGTCTTAACTCTGGTTCATGAGCATTCGTCCGAGATCTGTCAGTGTTTCAATCGCGGTGATGCATGAATGTTGTGTTTCTCTTACGGCACTAGCCTTTCTCCTTTCCCAGGAGCCAAAGATCCCCATTCAGTGTCGGGCGTCACTTATGGCCCAAGGATTTGCTCATGATTGTCGTTAAACTACCAATCTAAAACATATAGCCCGTCGAGAACATCTTGATTATTTCCCTCGTGCTCAAGTAATTGAGAGTTTCGAAATCGGACAAAACTTGGTGAGAGGGTTCCAAGAGTTCAGTATCGCACACAGCATGTTATTGCATGGTTAGTCGTTTTTCAGAATTATTGGCCTGGGTGACAGACTGTGGTACTAATCTATAAAACGCCATTCCAGTAAGTACCGTTATTTGCCCTCACAGGCATTAAGGAATTGACACCAGTCAGCAAGTAACATTGCAAAACAACTGAAAATGGGCACAGGTTGAACAGTATCCAGGTTTATAGTTCATAGTGACCAGGTGAGTACAAAACTGTGAATGGTTGGTTCGATGACAAGTACGCTGGGTTTCATTAATACCTGTGTTCCGGAGATACCGTTTATATCAGTCCATAAAACATAAGGAATGCAAAGCTGTACAGTTAGGTACATCATAATTTATTTATCAGAGCAGATTTAATTTCTCTATGGATATTGGAACCTCAGGTAAAGTGGTGTGAGGTAGGCGCACCTAATTCTTCGGCTTGTTCGTCTGTTACCCAGGTGCACTTGGCCTAGAATTCTTTGGTCATTAGACGATAGAAAGTGAAGACATTCAGTGAATGGATTGCAAGACATTCAAATAGCAACGTTACAATAGGTGGATAAATCAACTGGACCAAACCTGAATCCCTTATAACACTGGTGATCAGTTCTGGCGAGATGAGTTTCTTCACGTAAACACACAGAGGAAAATGTCCAAAAACTGCAACTACTGTGCCAACTTTAATTTTTTTCTTAAAAGTTTCAGAGGATAAAATTGTTGTTTCTCATACGATCATGATCAGGAGAGTAAATATGACCGGTGGCGCATTATATTTTCAATGTTGAGCTTTAAACCTTGCTGTTACCCATTAACTGTAAGGGAAATTCTTCATAAATAGTTTTATAAAAACGATGACCAAAGAATGGAAACATCAAAAAAAAAAAAATAGAAAAAACAGTTGACGGACCTAAGAATTTGTCACTCTTTTTGCTGTCTCAGTTTCTAAGAATTTAAATTTGACATGTATTTTCCGATTTTGTTTTTAGTTACTATGCCTTTTATATCCGCTCTGTTAAAATATGTTAAAGAAGCACCAACTTTCTTTTAAAGAAAACCTACGTACTTTGGGAGGTAGTATTGTTTTTGGCATTTGAAGTATTCCTCCTAATGCATATACATAACTGTACGGGCACATTATGTTCATACAGAACTGTAATGGGGTCGTCAGATGAAATTCCTGGGTCGTAAGTTTTTTTAAAAACGTGTTTGCATGTTCCTTTTCTTTTAATTACCTTTGTTTTTCGTTTTCAGGAAAGTGGGATTAGGGGTGTGAAAGACGCTGGTTATAATTTACCACTGCGTCGTTTGCTGTCTTATGTTGGAAAAGCGTCTTCTATTGCTTTCGCCGCCTTTCAGTCTTTAAATTTCTAATTAAGAATTTCTGGCGAAATGTTTGAATTCACTGTTTACAGCAGTATATTGGTAAAACATAACATCTCGTTTTCTGCTATACATTCGATAAAAATGTTGAAACCACATCAACATTTCTGTTACACATCTCTTATAGCAGCATCCATTTGAGTGAGGGCTGTTTTTTTTTATTTTATTATTTTTTTTAAATGTTTGCATTAGCTAAACAAGATACTTTTTGGTGATCTTTATGGTATTGATGTTGTTTAAATACAGGTTCGAGTTAAGCGTTAAAAACCCAAACATATGTTATCGTTTGCAATAATAATGAATCGCTGTAAGCACAGCGAAATTTCAAAAATGACATTTCAATTATTATATTTTTACTATTACAGATCATTAAATGTATGTAGTACCTGTCAAATTCGTTATATCTTCTTCATCATCCTAATAATTAGCAACAAGTATCGTTCTTCCAAAGGAAGATGATGCCCCCCCCCCAAAGCTCTTCCACAATTCTTTGATTTAAGCAACTTGTCTCCATGTCACTCCGGCATACTTTCGAAGTTCACGCAGGAAACCCCATTTCTTAAGTCTCCTGCTGTGGTTTTCTCAGTCTGTTGGCATCCATCTAGTATTTTAGAATTCCTGCAGTAATACGTTGCTGGAGCAATATGTCCAGCCCTGTGTCAACTGAAGGCCTTCACTTTGAACTTCATGTCATTAGTTATTGTCCTATTCTTCGCTCTTGAGTTAGTTTTCACATTTCCTGCTTTAACAAAAAGCATGGATCTCTTAATGCTTTTCTAAAGAGTGTGAGTCCTGG
This sequence comes from Macrothele yani, assembly GCA_039090855.1. Lineage (NCBI taxonomy): Eukaryota > Metazoa > Arthropoda > Arachnida > Araneae > Macrothelidae > Macrothele > Macrothele yani. Next base: position 82,665,643 of record CM076999.1, on the reverse strand, counting down.
GAATGTATGTCTATTTTAACCAAGATCCACGTTTCTGATCCATCCGTATCAACTGGGAGAATTCATTAACTAAACACTTCCCTTTCAAGACAACGGCGAGTTGACCTTGATAATTTTGTTTCTTCTAAATAGTCGTTGACCAATCCTCATTCGCAGTAACAATTTCTTTCCTTCTGTCGCCCTCACTTGATACCTTTTGTCCAAACTTGATGAACGCATCAGTTTCTTTTTGGTTTACCCTATCTGCCACAACATGTTTAGCAATTGTAACATAATTATACAGCAGTTTTATTCCCTGCAAGTTTATTTTGAATCCCTCTCCTTTATTCTTATCGCAAACTTACAGGATTATGCAATGCAGCACTGATTGGGCATCTGTAGGAATTACTTTGTCTCAAATTTAGTAGAAATAAAGTAAAAACTTTTCATTAAACATTAAGCCCTTGCATCCCCAGTTTGTTGTCAGAAAGACATTTTGCACAGTGGCTTCGAACAGCTGGGTTGATACGCTGTACCTTATCGTTCTCCCTTTCCAATTTTTATATGTGCTGTGTCATCGAACAGTGGGCGTTTTACAATTGATTTTTATAGATGTAATCAATCACACCGACGTATGCATCTTAAAATTCGATTGATTTCAAAGAATTTGTAAATGCTGATGGTTTCGGTGGATCAAAAGTGTTTTCATAATCAGTAAAAGCAAATCGTAGGAGTTCATATTTATTTAATCTTTCAATATGTCTCTCTGTACATGCATATGATTTAGTGCGCTATCTCCAATTCAGCTTGATATCTTGGTTTACTCATATCCATGGTTTTCTTCCAGTGTTGTGGCAGCACCTTAGTAGAGATTCCGTAGGCAGCACATATATATGTTTCCTAAGAGTTCTCGCGTCAATATTTTTCATTTAATTTAGGTGGTTTTTTGAATTATATTTTTCATTTTGCTGTATTTTTCATTACATTTATAAAGTTTTGTATCAATGTGCGACTTGAATCTAACCATTTGCTGGTCACCTTCTGTTTTGAATCTCTTCATCATACACTAAAGTCTTCGACGAAAATTCTGAATTTTTATTATGCATGATACGAATTTCACATTTTAGCCCATTCTAGAGACTGCATGTGTTTTTTCTATGCCTGTTCTTGGAAACGGATTTCGTGTTCAGAGTGGCTTTCGTCCCTACGATTTCAACGAGAATGTTTTGAAGTTCGCTTCTGGTTCCAGAACCGCAATTACCTGCAGACGTGTCATTTTACTGTTACTTCTTTATTTTTGCATTGATTTCCTCTATCATTATCAAGCTCTGCTTACGCTTGTCACTTAAATTACGAATTTCTGGGTAAAACTCTCGGATTTTTTCATCAATATGAAATGTGTTTGGAGTGTAGGATGGAATATTTTGAGTCTGATTTCTTTTTCAGATTTGAACGAACCTTGCTTCTTTGTATGATCAACTTTCGACCGAAAGGAATTTTCCTTTCTTTTTGTGCTGAATACATATACACCTCAGCTGTTGCACCGTAGTAGAAGTGTCCAATTTTTAATTCTAGAAAGGCATTCCCGTTCCTTTTTTGATTCAGTCAGTCCTACCCCGTTCAACTTGTTCCCATATAGTGCATCTAATTCAAAAAGCTATGATTTCCTCCGCTGAGCGAATAAACGAAGCGATGTGAGCATCAGACGGCATCTCGTTACATGTATAGACATTCAAAATTATATCCATTTCGAATGATGCGATTTGAGTGAGAAGATTTATAACTTAGTAAATATTCAGTTCTTAATCCGTGAATAAATTAAACTCTCGAAATCTCACCTGCAACACATTCCTAATTTTGAATTCTTCTTTAAGGCATGGCCATAAGCTAAAATTAAAAATATTATTTAAAAATCTTAAAAATGTGGTAACGTGGTAACGTAAACAATAACGAAATCGATTTTCGCTGAGTCTTCAGCTGAAATCCTTTTGTCTGAGAATATATTCAGTCTCTTAATATTTAATATCATCTACAAAAGGAAGGGCTGAAACAATGTTGGCTACACAGTTGAAATTGAAAATTTCTTTTAAAGAGTAGTGAGAAAATGTCCTAATTAAAAAAAGACATTAACTTACGCAAGAATAATAAACTGATAAAGAACCCTAACTTCCAGGCCTAGAACATACATCTGTACTACAAAATAGATTCTCATTTAAATAATGCCCTGGTTATAAAGAAATATTTATAACTTACCTATACAACTATCACTAATGAAACCGAAAAACTTCTTTAGCATTTACTTTAGTGAGATTTTTAGAATAAAGAACGTACCAAGAAGAGAGACCCCTCTAAACGTAATCTTAAAAGAACTAACTTAGACCGAAAAAAAAGTCGAAAAACACTCCTGCGTGAACGACCCAAGCTGAATAATTTTTTTCTAGCAAACGAGCTGGAATGAGAACTGCCTGTGTTCCGGGCTGTGGCTATTACATAGCCACTAATGTGCTATGTAACCGCGCGTTCCATAGCTATGTTATCTTCTTCTGATGCAGAGACATAACGGCCAGTTCTGCTGCAGACCCAACCGAGTTCTCTCCACGGGAACCAGGAAGAGACGATTCCCTCATGTGATGGACGGCGCATGAGGGATTCGAATACAGGCCCTGGAACTACTGACAAACTCACCAGGGAGGTTAAAATAACACACACTTACATTGCATTCCACTAGGTCAAAAAATACAACATCACGGTGTTAGACGACGTAAAAAAATGAAGAAGGAAACTTAAACATTACAACGCGCATTGGCGTTGGAGAACTATTAGAAAGTAACTGTGAATCTCGGTCGAGAAGCGAAAACAGAAAACTAGAAATGACAGGAAAGGCGAGGAACTGTAGAATAGTCTCATCAGTAAAGGTGCTTCCGTCATCGTAGGTTTCACCCTTTGACTTGAAAACCTACTCTGCAAAGTGGACGAAGTGTATGGTTCATGCAATGAAAAAAATGAAATGAAATCCTCAAAACAAACGGGTTAAGAACAATAAAATGTATTGAGTAAATCTCAAAAAAATCACTTTAATCAGAATCTTCTGGCACATCCTAGTCAGTTCCCTTAGTGAATATTTTGTCTAACTTCATTTTCGAGCAACATCATTAACTACAACTCTATCACAACAACTGCTATAGGGAATGTTCGTATACATATATTCACTGCGTATTTAAGAATATATAACAGATACGGGATGGTTTCGACATACCCTAATCTCTTAACTTCAACTACTCAAAGAATTTTATTTGTTAAGTTTCATTATGGAAACCGAAATCGAACTAATCTTTCATTAAATATCTCGTTATTCACCTAAATATTTTGCCTTTCCACACTGGTACGTATATGCAGCAACTTTCCATTGAAACATGAAATCTCTTGGTTCTTAAAATCAACTCTTTGGAAACTGCAGGCAAACTGAACTCAAAGACTTTTCCCTTTTATTTTATACTGATATCGAACATTGTTAGCAAGAGATTGTTACTACGCAACAATATTAAAATGATTAATTATAACGTTTGTGCATTTTTCCGGTGTTACAAGATTTCTATTGTTATTTATACATTGTAAGATCAGTAAGCTGAAAATAAACCTTCATGGCTGATGAGTGGACACAAGCGCAGGTACTCTGCATCCATTTGCACTAAGCCGGAGCGAGATTTCAACTTTCCCCAGAAACGGGGCAACTCACGCATATCTGCAAAAAGCACGTGCAGTTTTCTCGTTAGATGAGATCTTCGTCTCGTGATACGTGTCGCAGCGGTGAAGTTCATTTCAATGTGTGTATCGAACAAAATCTATCCAAATTTGACATGCATTTGCTGTTTCTTTTGATCTCTTGTTCGCTCTAAATTCCTACCAAAGATTATTACGATCAGTGAGAGATGTTTTGCGTTCGGTGACTCTAATATCTAATTCGGATGATCGTCTTTTGGTAAAAACGGCTGGACTTGTGCTTTAAAGTGAGGGTAGGAATGTAGTCTCCACTGCATTAAACTGTCGTGGACAAGAACACCAATATCTCGGACAAAACACTTTGCTTTAATATTCTACATTTTTTAATAAATACCTTTTATAACAATTGGCATGTGTATACTTTATTAACTTTTTTATATTAGCAGACCCATATCGGACATTTAACGTAGTATATCGTTCAGTGCATAAGTACTAATAAATATTTCTTGATAAAACGGAAGAGAACACACTTTACCAATATTACCTTTTTGAATCACTACGTATATGTCACCCAAATGTTAGTAGCCATCGTAAGCGTAGTGGTCTCCGTACTATACTGTAGAAAATAGAATTGCACGGCAGAGTTCTTTATTTATAACTCAACAACTTTCCCCCCATATTTGAAGAACCTCAGGTCTAAAACGCCTGCCCTTTAGAGCGTATTTGACGGGCTTGAAACACTGGTCACATTGCGTACTAATCTTCCCTAATGCTAGTATTTCTGCCAAACAAATGACCGGAGACCGTCTCTTTCTGCGTGTTTGCATTCTTTCACATCATAGGCGAGAGCTCTTCAGATATCTAATGGTTCCCTAGTTGTGGATAATTACACTGATGTACAAAAGTAAAAGTATTTGCACATTTTGTCGAATTTCTGAAAAACTAATGGACACATTTTAATAAAATTTGGTATGGGTACCCTGTCATATAAGAGAAATAATTATAAACCACAACAGTAATGGTACGCACTCATGATCTTCAGTAAGGCTCATCAGCGCAGGAATGTCTAAAATCCACATTGCAACGTTGAACATAAAAGGTCTCTAATATGTGGTATGATCCCCTCTCACAGTCATACAGCCTTCGCAGCGCGACATCATATTGGAAACGTGGCAGTTGATGAGTCCCTGTGGCAGTCGGTTCTACTGATGCTGCAACGCAGTTTTCAGCTCCTGGATGATTCTCGGAGGGGATGGCGAGCTGCAATTGCCCTACCACGAGATTCCCAAACATGTTCGATAGGGTTTAGGTCTTGCGATCGAGTTAACCAATCCATCCGGGGAATATCCTCACTTTCAAGATCATCGTCGACCAGGTGAACGCTATGTGGACGAGCTATGCCGTCCATGAAAAGGAACAAAGTGTCAAATGCGCCCCTGAAAAGTCGAAAATAAGGCTGTAAGATCTCATCACTATAACTCTCAGCAGTCAGGGAGCCACTGTGAAACACATGGAGAGGTGTGTGGCCGTCCAACATGATGTCTGTCCAAACCATGACACCTCCGCTGCCATAGCGGCTCCTTTCTCGGATGTTGGAGAAAAGGTATCTGGTCGCAGGTTCTCTCCAGATGAAGGTACGTGGATAATCAGTGTCCAGGCTGAATCGCGACTTGTCTGTTAAGAGAACAATACCCCACTGAAGTCTGGTCCAATGCTGATGTTGTTTGCATGATGCTAAATGCGCTCTCTTGTGTGCTGAAGCGAGCGGGACGCAAACAGCGGGTCTTCTGGCATGAAGCCTTCGGGAAACCGTAACCTTGAAACTCTCATGAAGAGTTCGGGAAACCGTAACCTTGAAACTCTCATGAAGCCTTCGGGAAACCGTAACCTTGAAACTCTCATGAAGCCTTCGGGAAACTGTAAACTTTGAAACTCGGGTGCCAGTGGCGGCATGCAGCACACGAAAGAGCTGTGTAGCTGCAGCAGTCCTGTAGCGCCTCGCTGATAATGCCAAATTACGATCTTCATTGACTGTCGTTGCGCTTGAATGACCTTGCCCAGGCCATCTCGATATGGATCCGGTGTCCTTAACCCTTCATCGATCGTAACGCCCAAAATGCCCTTACGTACAACGGCCATAGACTCCCAAAACGCCTATTTAGGGTGAGTCAGATTTCCTACCCTAATGGTTCTTCAAAAATTTTCAACCAATCAGGGGTCAGCAGAAGTCACCCTCAGTGACTATTGTTATTATTAAACAAAGAAGTGAAACAACAGACAGTTTCGGACGTTATGGTATTTAGAGTGATACAGGGTTTTTCGGTCACGGTAGTTAAAGCGTTAAACTGTTTCCACAAATTGCAAACGACACTGGACGTTACATTGAGCTAGGTAGCAACTTGCTATTGCCCTGACTCCAATCTACCGACGATTCTCCACCACATTTCGTCATCAATACTTTCGTGGCAACTCATGTTAACTGATTGCTTATGCAATTGAACGAACTTCTGCCAGAAACACAGCGAATGCCGCCGAGGAGTACGAGCGAACTAATCACGGAAAATGCCAAGTCTGATTTTCATGCCCTCCGCTGTCACAGCTCCGCCCACACGTACGTGTACGCTTACGTAGTCGACAGTGCAAATTTGCATTCATATTCGGCGGCATATTTTTTACCTTTGATTCCGTACTTTTTGTGAATATCGACAAAATGAGCAAATTTTCTTAATTTTGAACACCAGTGTACCATTTATACTGGAGCTCAAATACATTTGAACACCACTGTACTAATTATACTGTAACGTCGATTAGATATCACTTCGCGATTCGATTTCGTCCCTTATAGAGATTTAATATTTCGGCAGGTGTATAATTTTGCATGCTCTTAACTTTTCTTGTGCACTTTTTAAAGTTATACATGTTTGAATTACAGACTTCTCACAGGCATTTAATCTATATGACACTGTATTCCAAATGCGTGTCCATAAAGTTCGATTGTTTTTAAGATGTTTTACGATTTTTTCTGTTGCAGCAACATTAAATATTAAGCACAAGACTCACAGGTGTTCATGAAAATAATGGGAACACTTATTGCTTGTGGATACCGTTTCATTACTAAACAGCAGGCCCAAGTCGTGCCTTTGTGACAGCAACATTTCGACTAGGATTAAGCACAAGTGATGCACACAAGATCTTTCGTTCCAGGTATCCCCACAAGTGTCAATAACATCTAGTTCTGGAGATTAATGTGGCCAGTGTAGCTGCTACATCAGTGGAAATGAAACCTTTTTCGTCATAATAGTTTGCCAGGAACACAAATTGACATGTTCGCACAATGCACGGCTACATTATGTTCCTGAAAGCATGGACGGTCATTGGAGAACACTCCTACATCATTGGCAACAGGTGGCCAGCAAAAATGGATTCGTACGTTGTAGATGTGGTATGGCCAAATAGAATAACCAATGGCCCTCAAGAATGCCATGATATTCCATCGTACAGTATCAGAGACACACCACAATGCTTTACGATAAAAATAAGCAGTAGGGTTGTAAGCTTCTTCAAGTTTTTTACAAACGTTCACTCAGCTAGTCGTAGAAAATTAACTGAAATATGATTCATCTGATCATAAGGTATTTTATCAGTCTTTAATAGCCTAGTTTTTATAAGCTTTGTACCACTTCAGTCGTCTTGTTGCATTGATACTGGTAATCACAGGTTTGTGGATTGCAGGACGACCATAAATACCGGCATGATGGAGTTCCCGGGAAACTGTTATGAGGGAAACGGAATCATTCGAGCGAGTGATGCTGTTTTCTGGTGCTGTGGTTTTACGATTCCGTTTTACAATCCATGAAGGATTTCTTTAATCCGTATCTGACATCCTCATTTGGGTTCTACACTTTGTGCGTTCAGAAGCAATGCCATGTTTCTTTGGATAGATAGCTGTCATTTTCGATACAGCTCCTTGAGTTACTTTTACTCTTTCTTCCGTTCTAGTTACGGAAACACCGGCTGGATGCGCACCACCGATCGGGTATTTTTTAAGGTCAGCGAGATCTTCTATAGTTGGCAATTACCCCAAAACATCTGTTTCATTTTTTGAAAGTAGGGGAGGGTAGTAAACAAAAAAAATGAGGAACTCTTTGGGCTCTAAACAGTCAGTCGCCCGCGCTTAATTCAGTGCCACTGGTTTTAGGGGAGATAGATATGAGAGAGAGAGAGAGTGAGAGGGAGCCAATGCCGTAAGACATACACAGCATCGATGCTTCACTGCGCATTGATATAGACGAATCTCGGCCGAATGATCAGAATCCGTCGCTCAGACGACTGCGCTACATGGTCTCGGAACAGCTGCTTCAAATGTGACTGTTGCAATGATGCTTTATAACACACATCCTGCTGCAACCTTTTATATAACTCATATTAGGAGGTACGTCGTTCATGTGATTTGCATACCGTTAACTGGGTGTAATCCAGTCGAAATGCCTCTCTTAGTGTATTTTACAAAGATTCGATTTTGAAAGCCTGATACGTGCACGAACAATTTAGTTTGTTTTAACGGTTCCTTTGTCTTCATAATTGTACGAACCCCCCAATGATTTCCCCTCTACATGCGGATTTCAAGACACTTAAATACAGCTTTGTTGACAATTTACATTTACCTTGTGTAATGTCCCAAAAAAACCGATATGTGCTTTGTTGGATTAGGAGAGGAAGTTTTGTTTTTATCAATAACTTAATGTGTGCCCAGCACCTGTGCGGGGATTTCAATGTGTAACTAGGCCCCGAAGAAACCACGCAGTCGGGATTTGTGACGCGAGCAGTACGGGAGTCCTAAAAAAACTGTCTCACACTGTCCATTTTGGAGAAAAGTGTGAGGTAAAGGAGGAAACGTATCTTATTGTAATTCAATGTACCCGCTGCGAATGACAGCTTGCCAGCAGTGAGGAAGGTCCTGTACATCCAGTGTTACACCATCTTTGTTCATCTCTCGTATTACTTGGGTCAGGTCCAATAACAGTTGGCCAAACGAGTCGTAGCTGATTCCACAGAGCCGACTTTTTATTTTCGGGGAAAGATCAAAGTAGAGGAGACTCAGAGCAGGGCTGTATATTAGGTGGAATGAAGTTTCCTCGTCATATTTCGAAAAAAGCCCCGTACCGACGTTGAACTGTGACACGACGCGTTATCACGCAGCAAGATCGCTCCATCTTCCAACAAGTTGGGCTGATTTTGACGAGTTTTTGGCCTCAACTTTGTCCCCAAAAAGTCACGAAAATATTGTGCATTGGCATTTTGCGCAACCGACATACGATCAGAAACAAAAACACCCTGGACGTCTTTCGCAAAAATCATCATTTGTTTTACTTTGGTTTGTTGTCGAAGACACTTTGAGGAGCGTGTTAAAATTGGATGCCCCCGTTCCGCTAATTGTGACTTCAGTTCCCCAGTTCCGCTAATTGTGACTTCAGTTCCCCCGTTCCGCTAATTGTGACTTCAGTTCCCCCGTTCTGTCATCAATTGCGACAATTCCCTTCAGGACCGTGCCGCCCTCCGTTTCGAACCTGTGGAGTTGATCCTCTGAGATGCTCATTCTGGCTGCCTTCTGCTCGGTATTGAGTTGATGGGGCAGCCAGCGTGCGGCGAGTTTTCCTTTCCCCAGTTCGACGGTCAAAATCCCGTGAAAAGATATGGTGGACAAATTTTCATGATGAGCAATCTCCTCGACCGGCAAACGGCGATTCTCTTCGAAAAGCGTTGCGACAATGGTGACAGATGTTTTGTTTGTCGCCTTATGAGGACGGGCGGAGCGATGATCATCATGTACCCTACTTCGGCCCTCCCGAAATCGAGAGGCTCAGAGATAAATTTTGCTTCGACCAAGAGGTCCTACCTCACAAATTTCTTGCGAGGCATTGTGAATATGTGTCAGGGTTTTTGCCCGCAGATATTCTATTTTCTTTTTCAGGTAGGAGATCTGGTCTAACGCATGACTCGAACCGAGCAGCTGCAAACTTCCATTTCCAATCACTCCAGGTTAACAAAACATCTGATGGCGCGTCATTCTGACACCAATTCGTTGCTGAGAATCTGATCTTTACATTAAGCAATAATTTTCCTGATTGCATAATCCACTTACATATTAGATTAACATGTGCTGAACTTTAGTTATGAATCTCGCATGAAGTGCATTTGTACCTTGGTGAATTAATTTGTTAGTCTTAAATCAGTGGATGAGAAACGGGCAGAAGCTTCACATGCCTCAGAGCGATCTACGAAAAATATTTTGCACGCAAACATGGTAGCGTTTCCGTTATTTTGTTCAAAGAAGAAAGGAAAGATGGCCGTTGATAAAGAAACCACAGTTCGATAGAGCAACACTTCTGCAACTACTGCAGTTTGAGACCGAATTCTAAGGATTGTTTATCAAAAATAAAAGAGTGAGTACAAAGAAATAACGAAAACTAAAGAGCAGCTGCTTTTGGTACCTCAAATCTGCTCCATATTTTAAATACGCTGCTTGACATAATAATGCTGGGCAAGAAAATATTTATCGGAGCCCTATGCAAAGGGGTCGGGATGTGTGGATTGTCGGATTATATACATTCAGCGTGAGTACTGACTTGTGACGTATTCTCATCTGGAGAGAACTGAGATCTAGAAAATATCACAATGACCTGAAACATAGTAATTACTCGGGTACCCAGTCTAAGGGGGCGCACAGACCCGCACCTCTTTTGGAATCGCGCTGCTACTACTCAGAAAGACAGAGTCGAGATACTTGCACCTATACATCGGGCCGTTTTGGAGATCCTAAGCTCCAGGCTTTATTCTAACGGCCGATAATACCCAACTTCATCAATCTCATTTGATTAACGATATAGGCGAAGAGAAAGATATTGGCCGAATGTAGAGTCCACACAGTTTGATTTATCGCAATTCTGTCTAACATATATGGGATATTCTAAGAAAATTCATTGGAGCGTGCCTGACCCATGCCAGAGCACCCCAAGAACTCCCAACATCACTTGTTTGGCAGTGGTCATTAATCCTACAAGACCTCATCAGTTTCGTCATAAACAGTACAAAGAGTCAGAAATGCCGGTTGCTTCGACTAGCGAATCCTGTGATGGCTATATTGAAACTGATCGAAAAGTTGAAACTTGGTCGTTCTGGGTGGTGTAATGGTTAGCCTACCCGGGGGTTTTTTAGGTGACGAGGGTTCGAGTCCCGCTCCAGGACGATGAAAATTTTCAAGTTTTCGGATATTATCTGACTTACCATGCTTATCACATTTACGCCAAATATCGGATTGTCGTCTTCAAAATTAGTACAAGGAGTCATTGCTTCTTCTGCATGGATCACAGGGGTGATCGAACTTCATGTTAAAGTACCACTTGTTTCAACAAAAGACTTTAAATATTGTTTCATGTAAATTAGAAGATTTTGATATTGACACGTGCAAATTGTAAGATTTGGATTTCCTTCTGCTTGAGTTAGAAAAGTAATATAAAAATAAATATATATGGCAATTCATAACTTATCCTCTATATTTTACCACATGTGTAGTTGCTTAAACAGCATCAAACCTCACAGTATTAAGAACTACGGCTCTCAAGTTCGGTTACTTGATAAACACACTTAGCCCTTACGGGTTAGGGAAGTTCTTCTGATCCCGGCTTTCCGCGTCTTTCTCCTCTATTTTCCTCTCATTTCATTCACCATATTGCGGCTTTCCACTCTTTGAGATTTCATGAAATAAGATCTATAGTCCCCATTGCTTGAACTAGTTTTTCTTTGATATTCCTCTTGGAATTGAATTCAGGATTTGCATATACAAGTGGCATAATATTTATCGATATGTGGGAAGGTTCGTGTGCCCAAAAAATAAAGAAAACTGCAAGCTAATGGTTCTTTCCAAATTTTTAACAAAAGGCAATATCTATCAGTGCAGTTTTCCTTCACAATATATACGTATTTGATTTGGGCCGTCCCTCCTTTGTTGATGTCCTTACGCATGCACACGCAATGCGCAGTGGGAAATTCTCCCATGACGCCAGTTATCCACCAAGCAAAAAAAAACTTTGTCTTACTGAAATAAAAATCCAGTCGTGTTTTTATGAGTTTCATGCACAAATTCTACCACACACCAGTGTGTAAAACTTAGAGATAAAGGGAAAGATTTAAATAGCGGCGCAAATAGCAACTGTACCCAAACACACTTTTCATTAAGGACCGTGTCTGGAAATAGCAGCAACAATACATGCAAAATAATGCAGTAAAGGCGTGGTTCGCGTGCGTTCTGAACAAAATACGCTCACGCAGTCCAACATCATCAGTTAGGGGGAATCAAACGGACGGCGTGCATTAGGGTAACATAGATTCAATGAAGTTTGTTGTGTGTTATGGACGAAAAAATAGCTTATCCGCCGCACTGGTGGCGCAGTCGTCTAAACTCTGGCTCATGAGCATTCGTCCGAGATCGGTCGGCGTTCCAATCGCGGTGAGGCATGGATGTTGTGTTTATCTTACGTTACTGTCCTTTCTCCTTTCCCAGGAACCAAAGACCCCAAATTAGTGACGGGCGTCGCTTATGCCCCAAGGATTTGCTCATGATTTTCGTTAAACTACCAATCAAAAACAAATAGCCCGTCGAGAAAATCTTGATTATTTCCCTCGTGCTCAGATAATTGAGAGGTTCGAAATCGGACAAAACCTGGTGAGTGGGTTCCAAGAGTTCGGTATCATACACAGCATTATATTGCATATTAAGTCTTTCTTACGAATTATGAGGACCGTTATTGCCCTCACAGGCCGGAAGGAATTGACAAAAGTCAGCAAGTAACATTGCAAAACAACTGAAAATGGGCACAGGTTGAACAGTATCGAGGTTCGTAGTGACCAAGCGAATACAAAAATGAGGATGTTTTGTTCGATGACCACTACGCTGTGTTTCATTAATACCTGTTTTCCGGAGATACCTTTTATATCAGTCCAGAGAACATAACGACTGCAAAGCTGTACAGCGAGTTACAGCCGAATTTATTTATCAGAGCAGATTTAATCTTTCTATGGATTATGGATCCTCAAGTTAAGTGGCGTGATATAGGCACATCTAATCCTTCACCATGTTCGTCTGTTCTCAGGTGCAATTGGCCTAGAATTCTTGTCAATGGACGAAAAGGCGACACTGCATCGTACGGTTTCTGTTCATGAGATAATAGAAAGTGAAGACATTCAGTGAATTTATTGGAAGACATTCAAATAGCAACGTTACCATAAGTGGATAAAACAACAGTACCAAACCTGAATCCCATAGAACACTGGAGGTCAGTTCTGGCGAGATGATTTCTTCACATTAATACACAGAGGAAAATGTTGAAAAACTGCAACTGCTTTGCCAATTTTAATTTGCTTTCTTAAAAGTTTCAGAGGATAAAATTGTTGTTTCCCATACGATCATGATCAGGAGCGGAAATATGACCGGTAGCGCTTTAAACTTTCACTGTTGTTCTTTAAACCTTGCTATTACCCATTAAGTGTGAGGAAAATTCGTCATAAATAGTTTTATAAAAACGATGAACGAAGAATGGAAACATCAAAAAAAAAAAAAAATTGACGGGCTCAAGAATTTGTCCCTCATTTTGCTCTCTCAGTTTCAAAGAATTTTAATTTGACATGTCTTTACAAATTTTGTTTTTAGATACTATGACTTAAATATCCGCTCTGTGAGAAAATGTTAAAGAAGCACCAATTTTCTTTTAAGAAAACCGACGTACTCTGGGAGGTAGTATTCGTATTTGAAGTATTCCTCCTAATGCATATACATAACTGTACGGGCACATTATGTTCATATAGAACTGTAATGGGGTCGTCAGATGAAATTCCTGGGTCGTAATTTGTTTTAAAAACGTGTTGCATTTTCTTTCTTCCTTTAGTTACCTTTCTTTTGCATTTTCAGGAAAGTGGGATTTGATGTGTGAAAGTCGCTGGTTATAATTTTAATTTAGCTCTGCGTCGTTTGCTGCCTTATGTTGGAAAAGCGTCTTCGCTATCTTCCGCTGCCTTTCATTGTTTAAATTTCCAATTAAGAATTTCTGGCGAAATGTTTGAGTACACTGTTTATAACAGTATAATGGTAAAACCTAACCTCTCGTTTTCTGCTATACATTCGATAAAAATGTTGAAACCACATCAAGATTTTTGATTTGGGCCGTCAATCCTTTTTCGATGACCTTACGCACGCGCACGCAATGCGCAGTGGCAAATTCACCCATGACGCCAATAATCCACCAAGCAAAAAAAATATTGTCTTACTGAAATAAAAATCCAGTCGTATTTTTATGAGTTTCAGGCACAAATTTTACTGTACACCAGTGTGTAAAACTTAGAGATAAAGGAAAAAATTTAAATAACGGCGCAAATAACAACTGTACCCAAACACACGTTTCACTAAGGATCGTGTCTGGGAATAGCAGCAACAATACATGCGCAATAATGCAGTAAATGCGTGGTTCGCGTGCCCTCTGACCAAAATGCCCTCACGCAGTCAAACATCCCCAGTTACGGGGAAACAACCGGACGGAGTGCATAAGAAGAGCATAGGTTCTATAAAGTTTGTTGTGTGTTAGGGACGAAAAGATGGCCCATCGTCCACCTTAGTGGCGCAGTCGTCTAACCTCTGGCTTATGAACATTCGCCCAAGATTGGTTGGTGTTCCGATCGCGGTGAGGAATGGATTTTGTGTTTCTCTTACGGCACTGGCCTTTCTCCTTTCCCAGGATCCAAAGACCCCAAATTAGTGTCGGGCTTCGCTTATGGCCCAAGGATTTGCTCATGATTGTCGTTAAACTACCAATCAAAAACATATAGCCCGTCGATATCATCTTGAATATTTTCGTCGTGCTGAAATAATTGAGAGGTTCGAAATCGGACAAAACCTGGTGAGTGTGTTCCAAGAGTTCGGTATCGCACATAGCATGGTATTGCATGGTTAGTCGTTTTTCAGAATTATTGTCCTGGGTGACAGAATGTGGTACTAATATACCAAACGCCATTCCATTGATGACCGTTATTTGCCCTCATAGGCCGGAAGGGATTGACACCAATCAGCAAGTAACATTGCAAAACAACTGAAAATGTGCACAGGTTGAACAGTATCGCGGTTCATAATTACCAGGCGAGTACAAAAAGGCCGACGGTTTGTTCGATGACCAGTACGCTGTTATTCATTAATAACTGTCTTCCGGAGAAACCGTTTATATCAGTCCAGAGAGCATAAGGACTGCAAAGCTGTACAGTGAGGTACAGCAGAATTAATTTGTCAGAGCAGATTTAGTCTTTCTATGGTTTATGGAACCTCAGGTAAAGTGGCCTGTGGTAGGCACATCTAATACTTCGCAATGTTCGTCTGTTCCCAGGTGCAATTTGCCTAGAATTCTTGTCAATGGACGAAAAGACGACACCGCATCGTATGGTGTCTGTTCATGATATGATAGAAAGTGAAGACATTGAGTGAATGGATTGGAAAACTTTCAAATAGCAACTGTACTATAAGTGTATATACCAACTGTAGCAAACTTGAATCCCATAGAACACTTGTGGTCAGTTCTGGTAAGATGCGTTTCTTCACGTTAACACACACAGAGGGAAATGTTATAACACCGCAATTGCTGTGCCATCTTTAATTTTGTTCTCGAAAGTTTCAGAGGATAAAATTGTTGTTTGCTATACGATCATGATCAGGAAGGGAAATATGACCGGTGGCGCATTACATTTTTACTGTTTATCTTTAAACCTTGCTACTACCCATTAAGTGTAAGGAAAATTCTTCATAAATACAGTTTTATAAAAACGATGAACAAAGATTGGAAAAATAAAAAAAAAAGTGGGTGGACTCAAGAATTTGTCACTCGTTTTGCTGTCTCAGTTTCAAAGAATTTAAGTTAGACATGTCTTCTCCGATTTTGTTTTTAGTTTCTATGACTTAAATATCCACTCTCTGAGAAAGTGTTAAAGAAGCACCCACTTTCTTTTAAGAAAACCTACGTATCTGGGAGGTAGTATTGTGTTTAGTATTTAAAGTATTTCTCCTAATGCATATACATAACTGTACGGGCACAATATGTTCATATCGAACTGTAATGAGGCTGTCAAATGAAATTCCTGGGTCGTCATTTTTAAAAAAATGTGTTTGCATGTTCTTTTTCGTTTAATTACCTTTCCTTTGCATTTTTAGGAAAGTGGGGTTGGAGGTGTAAAAGACTCTGGTCATAATTTCGCTCTGCGTTGTGTGCTATTTTATGGTGGGAAGGTGTCTCCGCGATCTTTCGCTGTCTTTCATTCTTTAAATTTCTAATTAAGAGTTTCTGGAGAAAGGTTTGAGAACACTGTTCTCAACAGTAAAATGGTAAAACCTGCCATCTCGCTTTCTGCTAGACATTCGATAAAAATGTTGAAACCACATCAATATTTCTATTACACATCTCTTATAGCATCATCCATTTCAGTGAGTGCTCTTTTTTGTTTTTTATTTATTATTTGTTTTTTGCATTAGCTAGACAAGCTATTTTGTGGTATTCTTTATGGTCTTGATATTGTTTAAATACACGTTTGAGTTAAGTGTTAAAAAAACAAACATATGTTATCTTTGTAATAATAATGAATCACTTGAATAACAGCGAAATTTTAAATATAGACATTTCCATTATTCGATTGTTACTATTACAAATCATTAAATGTATACACGGAGTGGCCACTTTATTATGACCACCTAATCAGTATTAAAGGCAAAGGGCCCCGGTTGCCTTTAATACTGCGTCGATACTTCGTGGTATGGACTCCACATTCACTATGGCAGGACGCATTATCTTGTTGAAAGTAGCCATTGGGATAAACCATCCACATGACTGGATGCACTTGGTTCGCAACGATGTTTAGATATGATGTGCCAGTCAGACGTTGATCAACACGAATTAAAGGGCCCAAAGCATGCCGTTGCCTCCACCAGTTTGAAGGTTTGTAGCAATGCATTTGGGGTCCATGCTTTTGTGCTGTTTCCGCCCAATTCTCACTCGGCCATCGGCATGGTGCAACTGAAAACGTGATTTATCAGACCACATAATTTGTTTCCAAATATCGACTGTAGAATCCTTGTGCTCCTGTGCGAACTGGAGAAGTTTTCTCTGGTTAATTGTAGACAGCAAATGTGTTCGAATAGACCTTCGGCTGCCACATCCCATCCGATGTAGTGTACGGAGAACAGTGCGTGAAGAGATCATTTGAGGGGATCCTTGATTAAGATGGTCTGTAATTTGCTGCACTGTTGCCCTTCTGTTGTCTTTTACCAGTCTGGACACTCTCCGTTCCGTCCGAGCAGTCACTAGTCGATGACGACCACACGTTGCACGTAGAGAAACAGTTTTTTGGCTGACAGTCCAGTCTTTAAACAGTTTACCAACAGCTGCTCTGGAACATTTCACGAATGCGGCGGTTTCGGTGATACTCGCTCTATGGCTCAGAGCTCCTAGAATAATCCCACGTTGAAAGTCCGTCAAATCGCATTTTTTACCCATCTCGTCACCGAAAAATCACTTCGACTACTGTCGTAAGCACTAAGCTTTCTTTTATTTATACTAGCCTCGCCCTTCTGGCGGGAAAAGCAGGCAGCAATAGCTCATTTGCTTAAAGCTGTCAGGAGGTCATAATAAAGTGGCCACTCAGTGTATAGTACCTGTCAAATGCGGTATATCTTCTTCATCATCCTAATAATTAGCAACAAGTATCGTTCTTCGAAAGGTAGAACGATTCTTGTACCTTGCTTATTGATATATGACGCTCGAGAACTTTATTCATCGTGAAGCCTTGGGAAGTTCAGCATTAAAACCCACGTAACGGCCGGTTTGTGTGATTTTAAATTCCAAATTTTCATAAAGTAAATGATTTGTCTTTGCGACTAAGTAAAACACTTTATGCAAAGCCTTGAATATTTTAAGAAATCACTTAGCTTTCGTAATATATATCATCTTCATGACAAATTTTGAAGATGACAATCCGATTTTTGGTGTAAATGTGACAAGGATGGTATGTCAGATAATTTCCTGACTTACATTCTTGTCATATTTACATCAAAAATCAGATTGTCATCTTCAAAATTTGTATTGTACGGTGTAATCCCGTATTCCATTCATGATTCATCTTCATGTGTAAACTTTTGCGAAGTTTCACATTAGGATTCATATAACGTAGCAAATAAATGAATCTGTTCAATTTAAAATCCTGATTGGCATCACGTTTTAGAAACAAAAGTGGCTGATCATTTCATTTCAATCTCTGCGTACGGCACGCCCCAGGAGAAAGAAAATGAACTACTATGAACTTCGTTTCTCAGTGATAACCAGAAAAGCTTAATGTGTGAAGTTACTGAGCTTAATGATTTTTCATTGCTTGTTTTCTTGTACGAGTGGATAAAGCAATGAAGGACGAATACTCATAAGCTAGATTCTCATTTCGTGGCCTACCTGATTCGTCTGGTGCAAATAAAAAGCAATAATTTAAGTTGCGAACACCTATAAATTATTCAGCATAAATATGAACTAATACATACATGACAGCGCATCCTGTCATGTATGTATTCAGTGCAGGAATCGTAGGAAATTTCGTTTGGACATTTTGTATTAGAAATGGGCTTGCACGACAGCTACCGTGTCGTGCAAACCCATTTCTAATACAAAATGCCCAAACGAAATTTCGTTCGGTTTCTGCACTGAATTTTTTGGAGCGTAAATACCGTGGATACCTTTGATATTTTGCTTTCCATTTATTTCCGGCTGCTATCTCTTGCTACCACTATGTTAGTGTTGAAGAACATTTCAGAACGGAAGACATGCAATTTTCTTTCTTCTTTCGTTTAGTCGTTTCATCATTATGAACAAATAATCTACTGTCCGCACCTGAAAGAGAAATACATATTTAACAGTTAATTTCGGAATGTATTCCAGTTCTATGCTGCCATCTATCGGTATCCTATATCTTAAAAGCGTTTTTGGTGAACGTTATTAGACGACACAGAGATACTTGGTGGCACATAGTTTGAGTTTTCTAAAATTGTGCTCAGTATATCACAACCTTGTCCACAAGACCAGGTTGCATATCTGTGGGTAATAATTACTCGCTATAATAGCAATTCGATGATTTTTCGTAAGCCAGAAGTTGTTTAGCGCGAGACGTACCACACCGCACGTTGCATAGATGCTTTTAAACCAGTTAGGCCATGCAATACAAGTGCGAATTTTCAATCACATTTTTTTAAATTCACATTGGCTTAGCAACTAAAACCAACTTTCATATCAATAGCTTTGAACTTCAATCTGCAGTTTTTTTACGTATCAGGAAACTACATATCAGTCAACGCAGGCAGTTCACCAACCTTGTGTGAAAGAACGTACGCTAAGGCTTTGCTGTACCTCCATTGAACACTAAATATCGATTGATCTCCAACGCAAATAGATGGCACTGCGGCGGTATCTTCTAAAGAAACAAAAGATTCTCCCCTTCGAAACTCGATGCAGTTGAAACATTTTCGCACAGGAGGCGTGCAATGTTAATCGTGTGAACCTAACTGAATCCGGAAACCAAAGTTCTTTAGTTTTTTATTTTCTCAATTGCTGTGTACAATTGCAAGGTGAAGGGAGGGATCTAATTATTTTGATATTAATATGGTTTGTAACCGTTTATTATCCCTAGTAATAACGCTGATATTTTCCTACATATATCCGAAACTCCTATCTGTATATGCTTGCCGGTATCACAATAAGTCGTTTGAATAAAGTCATCCATATATTTCAGATCGCTGGATATGAATGATTATCGTTGAGTTTTAAGACATGTTGTTATCATCACTTTTACATATTTTTAAAAATGTGAAGATAGTATCTTCCACATTTCTTAAACTTATCTGTGAAAAACGCATTACTCTACATATTAAAATAATTAATACTTACAACTTGTGAAGATCACAATCCGTTATTTGGTGTAAACATGACAAGGATTGTAATTCACATAATATCTGAAAACTTGAAAATTTTGTCGTCCTGGAGCGGGAATCGAACAGCGCCCGGCTATGCTAACCACTACACTACCTAAAACGACCAAGTTTGAAATTTCCGATTAATTTGAATATAACCATCACATAATTTGCTAGTCGAAGCAGATGTTGACTTCAACACACCTTGACGAAGTAAGAGATGAAATGCGATATATCCTTAATTTTTATTATACGAGTTCATCCGTTGCTTTCACACAAGTACGGCATACATACGGTGGGCCTATGGATACATCCCACCTATTCTTACTATGCCTAGAAATTGTTTATTTCTCTCGGCAACTTTAGTCGATGGTTTATTAGATAGGAAATATTATTGCTGGCTGAATAAAAATTTATAAACTTCTGTAACTGAAGCTGAGAAAGATAATTTTGAAAGTTTAAAAGGCATTTCACGTTGTTTCCCCAATAACGTTCCGTACACTGTTATTTCTATGTTGACTATCCATTCACTGTATTTTCATTTTTCTTAATTTTTACAGAATCTCCTGCAATCGCAAATATAATTTTTTCTTCTTTACACTTCGCTCATTACTCGAGACGCGCTTGTTCGGAAAATCTGAACATTAAGCAGTGTCGATCCTATTACGTTCACAGTCGTTTCGGTTGTACTTTTAAATAATTGATAAAAACGAAGTAAACATTTATCTTCCAAGTGATATTTTACCACAATTGTCATTCATAAATTCCTACAACGCTCACTTGTGCGATTTCCAGTTCATTGTAAATATTTATTGTAACGGGATATCAGGATACAATAGAAATCGTACTACAGTAATATCGGATGGACCCTTCTACAAAATAAACGGATTAGAATGAAAACAGGATAACTGCAGTTTTTCGTTGTTCAGAATTTGTCTACCAAAATTCTGCCACAGAGTTTTTTTGACTATGTTAGCTGCGAAACAAAAAGCTTGGGAACTTTGCGATCACCGTGTCAAAGGAAATTGTACTCTTTTCCTCATTATTCATACCAGTTTCAGAACCCATGACGTTTATCAGCTAAATGCGGAACCTCATAAGTAGGGCGATTCCTGTTGCGGATGCGTCGCAGGACATCAGTAAAAATAGGCAACTGATAATTTCTCTGACACATTATAGCCCAGAAGATGCTTATTTTCAAGTGTTTAAAACTTTGTGTAACGATACAGCTTTATTTTTCAAAACCAAAATAAACAAATCATTAACCTCAGGTTAGACTCAAACACGAGGAACTACGATACGAGTTCGTTCTGAAATTTTGCTGCCATCAAGTGTGGTTTGCAGGAAAATTCCTTTGAGATTTACATATTCCTTGCTGACAAAAACTGCTAAACCAGAGAACGAATGATCTGCCAAGGAACTACTGGAAAGGAATGAAAAGGTAATGAGTCGAGTGGATTACCAGCAATTGGTTCGCCTAAAGTCATAAGAAATGCTCTGCAGAAAAAACGTGTCACATGGATGACATAAACAGTGTTATTTAATCTTGTAAAGTCTGGATCTTAGTTGAAGCGTCTATTCATCGTGTTGTGTTTAATGAGCCCGAATAAGACAGTGGAATACTGCTCTTTTGTAATCAACAGCATTTATCTTGCTGTCCATTAGCAAGGGAGCAGGTCCGCAATTACCTTGTGTGTACGTGTCTATTTTCTGGAGCTGAAACATATTTTAAGGAAGTCATTTATTTTAGGCCTAAGTAATATGCTCTTAATGGATGCGCGTATGATAGGAAGTGCGACTGCTTTGTGCCCTATATCCCTGTCGCTGAGATATTCGGAGAGAACTGCTGATATTATTTCAATAATTATGTTGTGAGTTAGCCACATGTGAGAATAACAAGTTAGGCACTAAATAGTTTTTTCTTGTGTATTGTGGTCTTGCATTTTGACCCTAGTCTATTTTGTTCCGGTTAATTTTTCCATAACTTTTTTTTCAGAAATCAAACTGACGCCACGAACCTTGTCATGGAGATGTCAGGCCCGTTGTAGCTTAAAATATTTTATTTATTAAGGGTACTCATATACACAACGGTGCTTCCTGATTAGCGTTTTTAGCAACATCCTCTAAGCAGCATCCGTAAATTCGAATAAAGCTGACGTTCGCGAATACTTTTTCACATAAAACTTGAAAAGCAGATGATTGTTTTAAAGTCTTTTCTGTATAAAATAAAACGAATTAAAAAATTCTGAAAGTCTATTCTAGAGCACCAGCTATGTGTTTACTGTGGATCGAAATAATAATATATGCTTCTTTCGTGAGGAAGTTTGGGAAATTCAAAGGTACTTTCATAAGAAAACCTTGTTTCTACTTTCTTGTTTCGTAAATTTATTACTTTCCCTGAGAAACAAATATACGACTTCAAGTCGGAAACCAATCTGAATGATTTTTTCTATTTAAAATGATGTGATTTGGAACTTAATTGTTTCATTTAGACTAAATACTTAACAAGCGCGTTAATGCTTCAATTCTTCCTCAAAAGTCAATTTATGTTCTGGTTAATGAGGCAAACTGAAGTGCAATAGAAATGTAAAAAAAGAATCAAATGTAAATTCACTTGAAATGTAATTGTATGTCCGTATAAAAAAAAGGTTTTCTACTAAAACGTGATTGCACTAGAGATGGGTCGTTCGTGACTGACCCGTTCCAAGTGACTCGGTCGACAGAGTGAACGAACAGATCCGTTCAGTAGTTCCAGCAGATCCCGTTCACCGTTCGCATCGATTATCGAGTCGAGGTTACGAAAGACACAAAAGATCCAAATCCTTCACCGTTCCCTTCGGTCGGAGCTGGTATTCATAACCCATTGATTAGTTACTGGATCAATAATTTTTTTGTGTAACTAGAGCCATCTTATAGCCATTTTATCTTAGGTTTTATCTCATAGTTTGTAGTGAAATGAAGATATAAAATATATCGCATTTTTTAGATTCTATGTTTTTTATATTTTGATTTTTTTTATTAAGGGTTCACTCACGAGATGGGGACACAAGCTTAGAACTCTGACAGAACAGATGTATATTAATAAATACGAAAGGCAGTGTTTGTACTGCCTCAGAAGGAAACAATTAATTATAAAAATAGTCACACATCACTTCAGAACATATTTCCATTTCGTTCGTCGGTTCCCCACTGCGGGATGGAAAATGAGCTGGTGTTCAAAGCGCATCATATTTGCTCGTGTTCATCACTCCAGTTCAGTTCGTTGGTGAGTCAAGCGTGAGTTGTGTAATATTCATGTCTCATGAATATTTTATGTTGCATTCAGAAGTAATTTTATGAATGTTGATTGTATCCCTACTCGGTAACATTTATTATAACGGAAACGTTTTGTTTCCTTATGAATAGAAAGGTGCCTATCTGGCAGAATAAATCAATTGATTATGTGAATTAAAAATCCATTGACTACGTGCCAGGGAATAACTGCCTGATGATGAGAATCATCATCTTAAATTAGTCTTCTGAGTTAAGACATTTCCGTTGGAATAAATATTCTAGAATATGGTCTGCGGAATTATTTTTTGTTTCCTTTCCTTTGTTAGTTAGCGCTTGTGGGAACGCCAATTGCTCTTCACATCTTGAGTGTGAGCACTTGTACAGGGATCAACAAAATTTAGAGAGTGGCTGAATGTTAGATGTTGAAATCCTAAGCGTGGCAGTTTGAAATAGGCGGCACATTGATCCATGGTGACTGTGCACAGGAAAAAAAAGGCGTCCTAAACAACAACAAAATAAGTTTACAGGCTCCCGTTACAAACCACACAATCAGAAAATACACCGAAACCAGTGGCGTTGCCAGAAATTTCCCGGGGTGTGGGCATGGATTTAAATCATTGGTGAAAGCCTTTATTTACATATATATATCATCATCATCATCATCATCATTGTCAACCATTATCAATCCACTGCTGGACGAAGGTCTCCCCAAGTTTCCTCCACAACGGTCTGCCTTGTGCCAGTCTCCTCCATGTCACCCCTGCATACTTTCGAATTTCATCCACCCATCTCCCATGTGGTCTTCTTCTGGGTCTTTTCCTGTCCCTTGGAATCCAATCTAAAATTTCGGCTGTCCATCGATGGTCTGTTCTTCTGGCAGTATGTCCAGCCCATTGCCATTTCAGGGATTTAACTCTGATCATGATGTCTTCCACTCTTGTCATTTTTCGGATCCACGAGTTCCTCTTCTCATCTCTCCTGGTTACACCAAGCATGCACCTCTCCGTGCCTCTTTGAGTTAACTGCAGCCTTTGTATGTCTCTTTTAGTTAAGGTCCACGTCTGTGCACCATACGTAAGCACTGGAAGGATGCATTGATCAAACACTTTTCTTTTAAGACATAATGGCATATTGCTCTTGAAAATTATGCTGTTTCTTCCAAAAGCTCTCCAGGCAAAGTTTTGTACGCCGATTAATTTCTTCATCAATGTGACCCTCACTTGATATCTGCTGTCCAAGATAAACGTACGTGTCTGTTATCTCCAGCTTTTCTCCATCAATCGATAAATCTTCATTTCTTGTAAAAGCATTGAACATCACTTTTGTCTTCTGAAAGTTCATTTTTAATCCTACTTCTTTACTCTTGTCAGCAAGTTCCTGGATCATACTCTGCAGCTCTGATGGGCTAGTTGCAAAAATGACTACGTCATCAGCAAAACGAAGGTGGGTTAGATAATCTCCATTAATCTTTATCCCCTTGTTTTCCCAGCTCAGTGACTGAAAAACACCCTCCAATGTGGCTTTAAAGAGCTTCGGAGATATGGTGTCACCTTGTCTCACTCCCTTTCCAATTTCCGATATATATATATATATATATATATATATATATCGCTTTGAATTCGTACTCAATACACCCTCTACGGGTGGACTATTCCCTTGGCTATGCTTCTGACAGGAGTTAACAGATGCCAAGTGAGATAGTGCGCGCTGATCAAAGAACTGACGTGCTGCCATCTATCAGACGTTTCACATTGAAACGAACAGGCCTTTTGAACGGATCATTTTAATAACCCGATCTGAAAGATCTGTATCGCGTAAACGACCGAATCTGCCCACTTTATGAAATCATTCATTATTCCTTCAGCTAATTCTGGGCAAGCAGTTTGGTAAAACAGTAGCTGTAGATTTTTCTTCTTCGGGTGCACTATAATTTACTGCATTGAACTCAAAGAAAAACTAATTACTACTTTAACCCATCCTAGGAAAACTTAAAAAAATTCACGAGACACATTTCCACACCTGACCTTTAAGCATTAAAGAAAAGCAAAAGTGATGAGTTCGATATGGAAGTCATCACTTTTGCTTTCATTGAATTCTGAACTTAAAATTAAGATCATATAAACTTTTTTACTTATATACTGTGAGTCAATATCCAAAATGAGGTTGTCCATGCAACTACTCTGAATTTTTATGAACTAGACAATTATATTTGCGTTTGCCATAAAACAAAAGTATTTATTCTTATTTTAATGACCGATATGTTATTATAGTTTTTCATTTTTACTGTTCACGGTTTAACCTGAGTACCATACTTGTATTTTTTGCTAAAAGCTTTACAACTTTAAAATTGTCATATTTTATGCCGCGTCTTCAAAAAAACATTTTAAATACTAATTTGAAAAATCTTACTTTGGACGGGCTTTTGTTCTTAACGCGAAAGAATAATTTTGAGGCTTAACTATGCCTAATGTACTTGAAACCTCGAAATATCAACATGAGCCACTGAGTCAAGGAATTAGGGATTAACAGATCTTTGCATTTCACATGTCAGAATATTTGAAATATTAACAGGACTCATCACCACTTGATTTTTAGAGCGTAGCCTTTTTTACTTCTAAAGTACAGGTTTTTTTTGGGTCTGTACAGAGCAGTGACCGTGTGTCATACTGACTGGCAGAGCAGTAATTAATGTATATTATTAGCATTTTTGGTTAATTAGAGCTAGATACACCTTTGCCTCATAAAATCCGTGAACCTTCCTGGCCAGAAGGTGCTTTCTTGTACAGTAGTTTGAATATTATTTAAGGTGTGCTTCATAAAATTCCCCAAAACTAAACTGTAGCAATGTGAAGGAGAGTCCTGTTTCATGGAACTCATTCGATCGTTTGGTTGGCTCTGGTGAAACTTCCGGCATCTTGCATTTTCTTGGAAATTGGCAGTCGGTGGTAACTCAGTGGGGAAAGTTAGAAAGAAGAAGTAGCACGTCGATGACCATGTTCTAAATCGTTTTCTGCCTGTTGCACGTGGACTAAACAGACAATGACGCCAAGTGGACAACTTCCGTAAAGACCCCAAAAATGTCAATGAGATATATACACTTTGAAAACGAATGCTTGCGTCTGCCAAAGAGTTAGAAAGATGAACAGCTTTCCGATGGAAGTGATTTGCCGTGCAGTGACATGTTCACTGATGCCGATGAGTTTTTCTGCGTGCACCTCGGAGTGAGCTAGCTGACTGTGGCTTTCTCTCCCTCTCCCTGCTCACTCTCAGAGTCCATTCAAATTTATGAATCGCCAACAGTCTGATGGAAGTCGTCTGACATCGTATACGTAGCTCGATGTGCGACAACGGAACTACTATGTATTCTTACCTGTGAGTGCTCTATAAACTTTCAAAGTCGAATATTTTTCGCATGACAGTTCCTATAAGGACAGAACCTGTAATTTCCATTCCTCAGGTACGAAACTTAAAAACACCTTAAGTTGAACGCATTTTGGAACCAACAACACTTTAAGAGTGTTTGGCGCAAATCTAAAAGCACATCTTCTGTGTAAGTAGTTCTGAAAAAAATTAGTGTCGGTATATTTCTAAAAAAATAAGAAGTGGTCTGTCATATATCGTGTATTATTACATAACAAGTGTTCTGACCTATATGCTTCTGAGGAAAGTCTGCATGATCTCTATCGTCTCATCTTCATAAAAAAAGAAACACGCTTTCAGTTCCACAGCTTAACCACCTTAAAGAAAAAAACGTTGAAACAAATTACGAATTTCAGGAACCAAACACCGGCGGTACTCTGGAGCAAACGGCTACTGCTGTAAGTCAGAGCGCAGGAGTGCACACTGAGGGGCTGATATCTCTTTGCTGATAAAATCTAGTCGAATTGGCCGAATTTCAGTAGACAGTTCATGAAGTTTGTCATCTTAATGTGGAAACCCAAAAGTTGACCTATCCAGCATATAAAATGCTATTTGTATTTACCTGTTATTTCATTCACAATTTAAGGGTTCAATGTAATCCATATCTTAAAAAAAAGAAAGAAAAACACCGAAGTTTTAAAATGACGTATGTGACTCTCGTTCTACGCTCCTCCCGCCTCCTAACTACAAATCAGTCTGCATCCAACCAGTTACGTATTTACAAAGGCTTTAATTGCGATTCCTTATATGAATTGATGACATACTTTCCCGGTCCCGCTCGTCCTTAGCTTTTCACCCCTTCTCAGATCGAATACTTGGTGTTACGGGTCAAGAAGTTTCATGTAGAGGAACGCTACGAGCCCTCAATAATTTAGATATTGCAGCCAGTGCAGGGGGTATGCGCAGCGAACTTGACACGATCCATATTGAGTTCGGCTCATCTCGGAAAACCGTCAGAAAGCAGGGCTTAAAGAACTGAGTCCCCAAACGTTGCATTCAGTGTTGTGTTGAAAATCCAGCACTTTGCATACAGAAGAAGACGTTTTACAGGGAAAACAAATTGGTTCAAAAAACAAATGGATTGAAAACTTTGATGTTCTTGCCAGCTAATATTCATGAGTGGATGAAAAATTATAAACTGCAGTGAAATTAATTAATGTGCGTCAGATTTACTACTCTTGAATTAATTATTCTTTCATGTAATCCAAATAACTTTCGTTTTCGCTTCGCAGACAAAAAAAGCAAAGCTGTTTGACAAAACGAATTTATATTTTCTGTCTGGACGAATGCATCTGTACCCCAAAGTTTTATTTTCAGCATCAAGGTATTTTATCGAAATCCACAACAACATATAACGGGTTGGCAGAATATAAGCTGTTAAGCGAAACATTTTAAAACGGATCATATTTAAAATAGAATCAGAATAGATACGACGAAACAAAATGAATTGAACGATTTGGAAAAGCAAAAGTAGCTTAGTCACTGGTTCAATAATAAATATTGAAAACATTTCAAAACACTTATTTCCTCCATCATTAAATGTTTCATGCAGTGCCTATTAAGTGCGTTCTTCTTTATGTCTTTTCCACATGATAGGCGCATGAACATTTCATTTCAGGTTTTAGTAATTTAATGGAAATAAGATGAAGTCAAACTGTTCCGGCGTGACCTTTTTTTTTGAATGCACAGTATCCATGTTCGCCGTTGCGATCGAAGACCTTGGAGAGATTAGACCATTTAGGTAGGAATAAGGGGAGAAAGCATTCTCCGTTGGCTCAATCCAATTGAAGCCAGCGAAACGTCACCCCTGTGATAACACGGCAGCCATTTTAAGCCTGACATGAGCAGTCTATGCAATAGCTGTTAGTGCTCTGCGAGGCATGAAGTTGGCAATTTACTTTTAATATTAACAAATGCGCCCTTCTTTATTATATTAATCATTGATATACTGTTCTCAAGGATATTATTAGTTGATTTACCAATGTTTAGGGCGTTTCAGCTGCTTATAGGTATTTAGAAGTTATTAAACATTTCGGCTGACTTCTGTGAGATAAGCGTAAGTACAAGTGTTTTTCTCATCCTGTAGGTAAAACCGCCGTGTAATTTCATAGTTTTTTAAGTTGTGTATGATAATTTAAGTTTAGTAACGGGTTTTAACCTAATTTTAGTGGCGTTTTACCGAGATCTGCTCTGTTAAAACGAAGAGAATATGATAGTGTACGCAAATTAATGTTAAACTGTAATACCCCAACATTATTTTATCACAGATATATCATGAGCTTGCCTTTTCACCTGTGAACACGCACATGCCTTGAAAGATTACTTTTCCGAGAAAATTGGTTCGAACATACATCACATTGGTTAGGTTTTTCACCTGAATGAATAAGCATATGCCTTCAAAGATGACTTTTCAGAGCAAATGACTTAGAGCACACATCACATTGATGAGACTTTTCACCTGTGTAAAGAAGGATGTGTTGTGAATTGTTTGGAGCATACATCACATTGGTGAGGCTTTTCCTCCGTGTGAATGAGTAAATGCTTCGTGCACCTACTGTGGTTCAGAGGAAACTCTAGAACATTTATTCGTTGATTGTAACTTTACAAAACATATCTGGAATTAGTTACATCAATATTTAAATAATAAAGATAAATTTTCGTCTCACCAAATCTCCTATCATCGTCCTCTTTCCTGCTCTGAATCCAAACATTAAATAATACATCATGTAATTGCAATTGCAAAATATAACATTTGGAAAAACAAAAAGGCTTTATCTTTTGAGCAAAAATTTAAAAGTACAGAGCAGGTCAAAATTGCCATAAAATATGACCTTAGACGATATTTGGCATTTAAAACCAGAAATAACGGTGCTCAAAGGACCTCTAATAAATGGAAGCCTTTGGCACTAGTTATTTATAAGAAAGAATTGAAAGTTTTGAATATTATTATAGAGTAACTTATTTTAATTTTAAATAATTGTAGCTAAGATGTTAAACGATATAAAACTTAAAGATATGCCATTCTCTTAAAAATCATATTATTTCGGCTCCCGATATTATATCAGTATTTTGTTCAAAATATATTAATGTAACATTTAATTCAATTTTGACTTCTCGTGAAATTTTCAACAATGTACTGACGAATAGTAAAATATACATAATATTTCATTCCACATACGGGAATATTTTAGATAAAGAATAAGAATAACTCACTAATAATAAACATGTAAAGGATCCATTGATAATTTTTCAATCTTATCTTTCACATTTCCTTTGCTATTGTTTTACATCACTTTACTGCCCTATTATTTTTTTATTCTACTTTTTGTCAGTTTTCTTTCCTGAAATGCCTTTGACAGGAACGTCATACGTTTTATAGAGTGTTCAAGGGGATTCCTAAATAAATTGTATACTTCCTGTTGCAAGCGGTCACTCTTGCGCAGGCTCCCAACTCCTCCGTTGGTTGTCTACTCTGGATGGAAGTATTAGAAAATGTTAGTTATTACAGGATCTACTCTTACGAATATTTCATATTTCAAAACTAAAAATTTTTTTTTATTCTTTACTAAAAGTATGCGTGAATGTGCGAATAAATGCTAAAATAAGGTAAAATATTAATAGTTTCCTAAAACCGTTTTTACTAGTCTCTCATGCGCCGGACTTTTGTAAGTTTTGGACATGAGGTATAAATTAAAGAAACAGAACAAACTTTCGAGCAAATTGCTTGGAACATACATCACATGTGTGAGGCTTTCCCCGTGTGAATGAGTAAATACCTAGAAAGAACACTTTTCCAGCAGATCGTTTGGAGCATACATCACATTGGTGAGGTTTTCCCTCCGTCTGAATGAGTAAATGCCTCTAAAGATCACTTTTTCGAGCAAATTATTATTTCATTTTTTTGACTGAAGGTTTTACGACACCCGTGAGCAACACAATGGGCTATGAGCAGTCGCCCGTCCCTAATTTAGGGTCACTGGTTCCAGGGAAGAGAGATAGCCAGTGCCGTAAGTCAAACACAACATCCATGCCTCACCGGGATTCGAACCCGGACCCCTTTCGGACGAATGATCAGAGGCCGTAGCTGATACCACTGCGCAACAGGGGCGGCGCGAATTATTTGGAGCATTCATCACATTGGCGAGGTTTTTCCCCGTTCACGTTTTCGAATAAATCGTTTAGAGCATACATCGCATTGGTGAAACTTTTCACCCGTCTAAATGAGTTAATGCTTCGAAAGATCACTTTTTCGAGCAAATCGATTGGAGCATAAATCACATTGGTGAGTCTTTTCCCCCGTGTGAATGAGTAAATGCCCTGAAAGATCACTTTTTCGAGTAAATTGCTTGGAACATACATTACGTTGGTAAGGTTTTTACCTGTGTGCATAAGCTTATGGTCCGGAAAATGACTTTTCCGAATTTCTATTGGAAATTTTTCCTCTATTAGCACAACAAACTGTCATACTGTTCAGTGCCATTCGTTCAATAAAAATGGGAAATTAAGTAGGTCATATCTAAATTGACTTCATTTACTCGCTTTACTACTAAATGCTCTTCGGAAATTAAAAGACTTCATATAAAATGTTTCTCCTTTGCTTACCCGTGGAAAGTAACTGCAGGAGGCTGTCGCCAGGAATTGTTCGGGACATCCGTAAGCGCAACAACACACCATTTCTAAAAAAGATAACTTCAATTTTCGAAAATCAAACTTCTCACGTGCGTAACCCAATGTCTCAAAACCACCATCATAGGCTTAAGATGGCCGCCACACCGTCAGCGTCCTCTACTAAGAAAGTTTCAAGTCTGTGACGTCATACTTTCTCCCATTATTCCTACCTCCATGCAATAGACTGGCAAATGCCTAGCTACTTCCGCCAAAAGCGAGGACTGAAAGCTGTTCCTGAGCATACGCTGGTTGCGTGCGATTTGCAAATCGTGCTTTAAATAGTTATCATAAAAAATAAATCTTGTCAGGTTTGGGCCAGCTACTGTGTTAGACATGGATATAACATAACGGCCGACATAAAAAACAGATATTTTCACAAGTAAATTAAATGTTTTGCTCATTGTTGTTCATAGTGTCTTTGGCTGTAATTGCATATATAATGTTTTTTACCAGTATGAACGAATATATGGACATTACGCCATGTTCCAAACATAATAATTACCTACAGAACAATGTTTTTTGCTTTAAATATAGGACTGCTCACAATTTTTGAACACCCTCTCATGTTCATTTCAATTTTCTGTATTCCATGTTCAAGAAATCAAACCTCGAAACATATGTTCGACATCTAAATAGTCACATTTGGGGCCTAAGGATTGTTTGCAATTGAAGTTTTCAAATATGGGATACTGCAAATATAAAAAACTGGGTGTTTCAAGACATCAGAATTTCTAAATTGTGCCTGCAAATACAGTTCCTCGACAATCACCCCTGTAAAAAACGACATGCTGTTCCTCCCCTGTGGAAAGATGAAACATATTTAAATCCTCACATTTTTTTAATTTGCTGAAAAACACCCCTTGGAAACTATTTTCTCCTATGGATTTAAAGTTTTAATCTTCTTCTAAATGATATTGCCGAAAACGTGATGTCAAGGCTCTCTCCGTAAACAGGGATAACGTGTACATTATGGTGCAAAAATCAGGGACGAAAAATTAAAAAAAACTCTGAAGTATTTTCTTTTTGAAATAAAAAATGATGTAAAATGAAAAAAATAATAATTAGTAAAGTCATTTTTGAAAACATTTTACATAAAATTTTCCTATCGAAGTGGGACGCTGAAATACAGTCAGCTGCGAGGATGACGTTTCACTGCCCGGGGTGAGCCGTGTTCTTTGCGACGAGCACAAGCGTCGAAGATCAAAACAAGAAGACGCAACGAGGAATCAGTGTTTTGGTGCAGCTGCAGTCTCGCCAGAGTTGCTATCAGAAACATCTACGTCCGCTATGAAAAATAGTCCCTAGTGTTAATAGCAAATAAGCAACACAAGGACTGTTTCGAATAAAATTTTCTTTGCTTAGCAGTTTTTGGACAAGATTGCTATGTAAACCAAGTTTTCATAACGTCAGCGATTAAGGTTTTTTGGTGGAGCCACGGCAAAGCCTGAACTAGACGCCATTGCTCGTTGCTGTTGTCGTTTACGGAAACAGCTATCTCCGCTACAGAAAATAGTCCCTAGTGTTAAGAGCAAAAAGCAACACAAAGACTGTTCAGAATCAATTTTTCTTTGGTCAACAGTTTTTGGACGAAATTACTATGTAAAACAAGTTTTCTTAACGTTAGAGTATTTTCAGAAGTAAATTCGATATGAGAAATTACTCAATGAAGAGCCGGCACGTTCGGCTGATGCTGTCCAGCCTGGAAAGGAAGGAAGAGCTACAAAACTTCCAACCAAGTGACGAAAATATTGCAATCGCAAAAATTAAGGTAAGAAAAGCATTTTTGTATGCATGTATCAGTTAGAGGGAGTGATGTATTAATTGTTCATGTGCTTCATAAGAACATACAGCGTTTACTGACGCATAGAAGTGCTTGGTAAGATAGGCTGATGACTTTATCTGCACTAATGACTTTATCTGCACTAATGACTTTATCTGCACCGTCTAATCGCAGACTTAAAAGGGAAATGTGAAACTCACTCACAGGTTTGAATTCACTAGATTCCTGACGGCGCTGCGACAGCTAGCCCGTCAGTCACCGGAAACCTAAGTCTTTCACTCGTACAGAATCGATCCAGTGACCTGTGGGGTTCTGCCTCACCCACGGGATCAGTACCTTGCACCCTTCGATCACAGCCCGTGGGTGCGACGGGCTATGGGCGGGGCAAACAAATTTTTCAATAATTTCCACATCTCGTGGGTGGGAGATCGTCACCCAACGCGAGTTTTTGGGACTACAGTCCTTTATTTCGTATCTAATAAAAGCAATAAAATACATGCACATTGACAATATGAGAGTCTCATGCACCCCTCTCACAAATATTCACAAATATTCAGCTCAGAATCCCATTAAACACTCACAAAATTAATTACATGGTCCACAGGACTAGGGCCAGTGCTGCAGTGATGACTCCGGGCCAAAGTCATCAGAAACACCTTGGTCGAAAAACCAACAAACTCATAATTCGACAGCGACGTACCTCTGGAGGTACCACAATCTGTCAACCATAGTTGACCCGATTTTTTCTTTGCTCAAGTTCCCTAATAAGACTTGGACATGTCCTACTGAAGTGCATTTGCTGCACTTCGGTGTGGCTGTACACTGGTGGTGCTGGTGCCCAACTACACCGCAATCTCCACACCTATCTTCGAACTCTGGACAGTTGCTCCGGAAATGACCGAAGTCATTGCACCGGAAGCACCTGACTTCGCGCAAAAACTCCTTTAAGTGGCACACTGACCAACCCAAGTTCAGTGCTTTCAGCCTCATTAAGAGCTTGAAGGCTTTGGGCTCCACATCTACCACCCACTGGACCCTGCTCCCTTACCCTTGATGGAAAAACGAGCTGTGAGCCCGTTTTCGAGGTCAGGGTTCTGCTCTCGGACCCTTTCCTCGAACTCCTTACGCGAGAGATTCCCGTCGACGCCATAGACTATCAACCGGGGTAGTCTCTTCCATGGGACTGTGGGGAGCGTGCAGTCTTTGGTCAACGGATTGCTTCTCAACTCCTCGGAAAGGCGATCGAGCTGCTCTGGACGGGAACACCCCACCGCAACCCCACCCTTCCTAATGTTCCGAATGCTCTTGACCCCTAGCGGCAGTTTAGCTTGGTTGACTGCAGTTCGTAGGGTCTTCTTTACATCCTCTGGGGACGTACTCTCGACAGTGGGATAGACCTAGAGAACGCGTCTCCTGTCCTCTGACTTTTTCTTTTTCCCACTTGTGGCGGGCGAAGGCCCTTTTGCCGTACTAGCCTCTTTCCTGGCCGCTTCGGCGTAGGAAATCACTTTTGTGTTGGCCTAGCAGCGCGACTCCAGAGCTGCATACAGTCTGCCTCCTAGAGCTGCCGACTCACGTTCTTGCAAGTTGCAAGTCCTGCGTATCTCATTTAGGCCCGCTTGCATTTGTTCTCGACCTGGAGAAGTGACCCGAGAGTCCCTAATAGCAAACTCTACTTCCCCTAGGAGAGAGAAGATACGGCTTAAGAAGGCCGGTGGTGTTGGCACCTGAGGAGTCCCGGGATGCTGGTTGGCCTCCAGAGTAGCCTCTGGAGGGCCAGCGGACAACCCCTCGGAGTCGCGAGAGGATTCAGGTTGGGGCGATGATGTCCCCTCGTTTGCCATGGGTGGAGGTGGCAAAAACGTGTCTTTACCACGTTTTGACTGAGTTGGGTCAGTCGAGGTGGGGGAGGCCTCCTTCGTGGGTGTAGTGGCCGATGTACCCTTCACACCAAGAAGAGACTTCGAAGAAGGCCTCAACCTCGTGCAGGGCTTTACCTTCCGGTTGTTCTCGGAAGTGGGGCGGGGGCCCTTAGAACTACCGACAAGGCTCGGTAGTTTCTCGGCAACTACCATCAGAGTTCGGGTTGACCAAGACGGCTTAGGGGCTGACCGCTTTTGAATTGCTTTACCCTTGTGGGTAGCTGATATCTCTGTGAGAGAGATGAAAACTCACGAGAATTTTTCTAAGTGCTGATTGGGCACCCTGGGGTTCTAACACTCTAGCTGAAACTTAGAATACCGGGCGTTCGGGCTTTGGCCTAGCCAAGGATCAAAGTGTTCTTAGGCTAAGGGGACCAGAACGACGACGACATACCCGAAGTCTGATACTAAAGTCGCAATGTGGGCTGCACGGAACTTCGCCCTCAGAAGGGCGTTTTTTCTAAGTCCGTAACTGCTCTGAATTGAGGCAACGTAAAGGAAAAAAATTATTAAAAGAAAAACGCGAGAGAGAAATGAATCGCTCTCTCGCGCTCAAGATCGTTAGTTCTCCTAAGGCAGCGTAGCAGTAAAGCTCAGCCAAATCACACACAACTCGTTACCCCGTACGGTATCAGACCGACCAGTCGAAGTGCTTGGTAAGCAAATTAGATGAGATAAAGTGCTTGGTAACCAAATTAGATGAGAGAAAGTGCTTTGTTATTCTTTCAAATTATACGTAGGAATAACTTTAAAAATTAGTTTGAATACAGCACTGCAATTAATAATAGATATAAAGAGCTCTGCATGTCTGAGGAAAAGCAGTAATGGTTTTGCAAACATGATATCTGTAGACCCCTTTTTTGTTTTATGCGATATTCATTTTTCCTGAGCACATGCGGTAAAAATATTTTTTCAATAAAACAATTAGAGGAACAAAATCGGGTGACTAAGAGTAATATGAATGAACGATAATGCGGTATTTTTAAATTCGCATTGCTGCAACTTCACGTAGCAGGTATTCGTGGTATGTAGCGGCGTATTTTCTATTTCATAGCTGCTTTTAATCGAAATTGAGAATTTGCTAATTAAATTTTGATCTAGAAATTTGTTGGTTCGCATTCGCACCCGAATATTACTTCTGAGCTATTTATACGATATATTATGCGTTGAATCAAGCACTGTATGCACCTTTCCAATAGCTATGCATTTCTCACCATCTCCTCGCGGTAACAGATGGCGCTGCTGTTTCAATTGCTGCTCGCTGCCTCCGAAGGGCTAGCATAAAGTTTGCCAGACTATTCTCTCCAAGGTCTTCGGCTGTAATTTCTTTGCAAAGGTTGGAATTAAATTTTTTCTTAATAACCGTGAAAGTGCAGACGGGCGTTTTGGGCATTGTTGAAAAATCCGATGCTTCGTGCGAAGGCTAGTAGTTTTCATTACCAGTTTTATATATCCGTGATAAGGAAATGATTCTGTTGGCCATGTGCGTTATACCTGAAAGGAGGTCCGGGTCTTAATTGACTAACAAGTTCCCGTAAAAATTGATTTTCATAAATAATTGTCTATGGATTGATAGCAGTATTGTTTCGATCTACCCCCCATTAATTCTGGAATTAATAGGCGTGGTGGAAGGATCGGATAAATTAAGCATTAATTCATTTTGAGGCTTGATCCGGTATGAAAGTGAAATGAGCACAGACATTTTTTTCATGGAAAGAGGGAGAACTAAGAAGGCCTCTTGCACGCGGTTTGTGTGTTCTGAGCTACTAACGCTATCAGATCGTAAATTACTGCAATACCGGTCGTAGGAGCCGTAAAAACAAAACATCTTGCGACGGCTCGAAGTGAGGTATTACAAGCCACTTTCAGGTCCTAAAGAAAAATGAAGCAAAGGTTAGCGAATAACAATAAATTTGTCCGCAGGTTAAGTGCCCTCTCCGTGTGGTCCGTCTGTGGCCAGAATCATGGATTGCCGGAAGTCCGAATAGAAGGAAGGAAGAAAACTGAGTTGCTCGTTTGGGTCTGAGGAAAGAAGACCTAAGAAAGGGGTCTGCTACACTCCGAAAGAATGGATCGATTCCCTTGCATTGGGATAACTGGCATAGCAACTCGTTGAAACGGATGCGGTAAGGTACTGCTGAAAAGAGATACCGACCGCTTGAAAGTACGCTGCAGCACGATGGAGATCTTTGCTAAATACAAAACTTCGGAGAACTGCCAGCAGGAGTCCGCCAGCAAGCGTGAAAGAAAGTCCGTGCCATAGGTACGGAAAGAAGGTTCCAGCATTGGGGACGGCCATCCACCCGACACAAGGCGACAGAGCAAAAGAGAGGGCTGTAGATAGGGCCCAACTCCCACCCACCGTGGGGCTCTTGTGTATGTGTGTGTGAGTATGGGGGAAATTCTCCGGCTAAGAAAACAACCGGCGTGATTCCCGCAGAGGAATATTAACGCACGTTGGTGTGTTATAATGGATTAATGCACCAAAGGAGAAACTCTAAGTACAACAATAATTGTTTATATTTCCAGAGCAGTGTATAATTAACGAGAAACTGAGTCAAAGGTATATACAGAACTATTGAATGCTGAATTGAATAGAACTATTAATTTCAAAAGCGGAACTTTGAATCAGACATAAAAACTGATTGCCATATTTAGATGTCAGTCAAAAGGACCCATTCAACTCAAAATGGTAATCTATTACTAGTTAAGAATATTTATGCCTTTTAACATTTATTGAATTGTTTTGTACTGTGCAGAACGAGCAACCTCTCGACCTCTGATTTGTTGATGTTGTCAAACTTATTTGTTCAAGCTTTTGCCCAATCATTCAATCTGCGCGTCCAGAACAACTCGTGCTGGTGAATGTAAATATATTTTTGCCGCTGAGATCGGTATGCTACAAAGACTTGCGGCAGAAGTAAAATAGCGAGCGGTTGCTATAAAAATAGTTAATGAGCCGTTGAGTTAAATAATAGCTGGGACTCGGCTTCAATAATATAAATTCGTGAAAATATTTAATCAATAGCTTTTTCACTTTTATATACAGCATTTTGGAACAACTTTTTCCTTCTCAACAATTTATTTCTTACACATCCACGTCATCCAGAATTTGTTTAGCTATAGAATTTGCTATATTCATGATCACTATGCTACTAAATTAAATCACAGAACCCCATACAGGTTGCCAATAAGTGCACAATGAACTGAAATACATAAGGCCTCGTACACCAAAAGAAGTGGAGCCATTTCTTTGGAGTTCGCTTTATAGACTTTTTTATCATTTCCACGTCTTATTGTGACGTCACGAAGAGATGATTCTGCGTTCAATGTAACATCATAAAACAAATAAAATCCATTTAAGGCATTTACCTGGTATTCTAGAGTAAAATAGTTTATTACGCATTTCCTAAAACTTTTTTCTGTCACCGTAAGATTTTTGAAGTTATGTATTTTCTCCACAGCCGTAAAATAAATCGAACGCAAAAAATTTCGGTAAAACAAATATGGGTAACCGTTGTTGAAATCCAGTTCTTCTATAGTGTTCCATGAAGTGACGCCACAATAGGAAATTCTATTGTCGCCCCACAATATATTTTACTAAATTATCGCTGAACATTATTCATTACCTTTCGCATAAATGTACAAGTATCTCACTTCAATACGCGTAAATTACGAGAACCTGATATTAAATGTGATAAAAGTCATTGCAAAAATACATTTTAATGCTATTATGTATCTGTCTCGATAGGAGCAAAGCTTGCGTCGTACAAAGATTTGGTTTCCGCTTTTTGGCCTCTCCAATTCAGTTACCTACTATTGATTCGACTGATTAGAGATTTGATATTACGTATAAAACGATGGTGTTGTAACCTGTAAGTATCCTAGATTAAATGTTAACAATCCACTTCACTAACGAACTTGCGGCTCAGATTTTCTTTCAATCTTGAAGATTTTAGATGGCGCAAGCGCAGTTAGACTTCCTTAACTACATCACATTTTATCGGTGTCACGGTCACCTCACTTCACTGTCACTTTCCTATTGGGCACTCTAGCCCAAATCTCCTAGCTTCCTATTTCTAATGGTTGTTTAAGACCTGGGGTCAGACACTCCCTTCCAAAAATCCTCTACATATGATCTTATCTGATCTGGTGTCACGGTCACTCATTACTTTCGTGTAAATCTGATTAACAGTAATAACCAGAAAGATGACACCGAATTTTCGGATGTAATGAGAACGTCTTTTGAATCCGTTCTGTTGCGAATTAAATTCACCAGAGCTATTCAAAGTCAAAGGAACCTCTTTGGAAAACAATCAACTGGTTCCAACAATCGATTAAACATCCCGAAATAGAAACATCTACTTAGTTCCACCAGCGGCTAAACACCATGTTACGAAAATTGACAAATGGCGAACAAAAAATTTCACATACTCCAAGGAAGGTACCAGAGAAAAAGAGATTTTCAAATCGAACAGTTAGAAGGAGAAATACAGAAGGAAATGTGATATACAGTAAATCTACGTCTGCTAGCGAAAACATTTTGCAAAACGGAAATGTTGAAAATATGAGAGAAGTATCCGTCATGGAAAAAGCTATGCTAAAGGAAAAGTACTTTTAAGTACTTTTCAAATACTTTTTTCGCTGTATCTGCAGGAGCAGATATAGCGAAAAAAAGGGTTTCGATCTTTACGCAGCTAGCAGGAGATCTTTGCGTTATTTAAAGAGTATAATGCTCCAAATTTCTTCTGTAGCGAACGGCGCACTGTAAAGAAGAAATTTCTCAATAGCATTTTTAGAAGAAGCGATACAGCTGCTAACTGAAGTACATTAACACCACCTACCGGCAGAGTTGTGCACTACAAAATCCCTCATATACTACTCTAAAGTGTTCTACAAGGGAAATGGGTTCCGGTGTTGAAATAATTTTTTAAATCGTACATGTAAAAGCCGTGATATTGAGAAAAAACAAAATAAGAAATTGTGCCCCTTTCCGCGAAGGTATGCACTACTTTGGAAAGAAAATACACACCCAGAGTTTGATTCTGACCGAAGAAAAGTTTTCAGTCAGGTTCTTAGTGCCGCTGCTATTGCTGTAAACGGAAACGTGATCTTATGCCCTCTGGAGGCAGACTTGTGCGCTAAGAAAAGTTTGAATTTATTTGAGAAACATTTCCTCCCGGAAATGCCCTCCAACAAAGTAATAATTTTTCAAATCGGACATTTACAAGCAGAGATATCGTCAAAAATAAGATATGACTTTACACCCCATGGTGAAAAAATCATACATTATTTTAAGAAGAAAGTATTGGTTTTTCGATGTGAGCGGTATCGGTCCACGAAATGTTTTCAGTCGAGTTTTCAGTTGGTCAGATTTTGCTGCAAATACATCAGACGCAGAAATTAACACTTACGTCCCCTGGTGTCAAACTTAACATTTTATCAAATATTATAAATTACATGCAAAGCTTTTCCTATATGTGGCTGTATTCGGTGCAGAAATAATTTTTCAAATCGGTGTTTTAAAAGCACAGATATCAAGAAAAACGCAATTTAGCTTTACGGCCCCTAGAAGAATTGCATTACTTGACAATTTGCAATTTACCTTTACAACCCCTAGAGTCTATGCTTCACTTGAAAATTTTGAAATTATATGAGAAACATTTTACACCGGAAACGCTATCTAACAAAGAAGGAATTTTTCAAATCCGACTTTTAGAAGCAGGTATACTGATAGAAATAAGATATATTTACGTCTACGCCCCCTGGCGGAGAGACCACGCAATATTTTAAGAAGAAAATATTCTCAAATCTTTACCGACGTCAGCGGTATCAGTCCACGAAAGACTTTCTTCAATAGAGGCTACGGAAGCTCCGATTTTGCTGCAAATCTTTACGAAGCAGAAATTACGCTTACGCTCCTAGTGGCCAAACCATTTAAAAAAAATTAGAAATACGAGAAAAACATTTCCGACCAAGAGGTGTATCCAATGGAGGAATAATTTTTCAAATCAGAGCTTCAGAAGCATCATAATCATCATCATTGTCAACCATTATCAATCCACTGCTGGACGAAGGTCTCCCCAAGTTTCTTCCACAACGGTCTGTCTTGTGCCAGTCTCCTCCATGTCACCCCTGCATACTTTCGAACTTCATCCACTCATCTCCCATGTGGCCTTCTTCTGGGTCTTTTCCTGTCCCTTGGAATCCAATCTAAAATTTCGGCAGTCCATCGATGGTCTGTCCTTCTGGCAGTATGTCCAGCCCATTGCCATTTCAGGGATTTTACTCTGATCATGATGTTTTCCACTCTTGTCATTTTTCGGATCCACGAGTTCCTCTTCTTATCTCTCCTGGTTACACCAAGCATGTACCTCTCCAAGCTTCGTTGAGTTGTCTGCAGCCTTTGTATGTCTCTTTTAGTTAAGGTCCACGTCTCTGCACCATATGTAAGCACTGGAAGAATGCATTGATCAAACATTTATCTTTTAAGACATAATGGCATATTGCTCTTGAAAATTATGCTGTTCCTTCCAAAAGCTCTCCAGGCAAGTTTTGTACGCCGATTAATTTCTTCATCAATGTGATCCTCACTTGATATCTGCTGTCCAAGATAAACATACGTGTCTGTTATCTCCAGCTTTTCTCCATCAATCGATAAACCTTCATTTCTTGAAAAAGCATTGAACATCACTTTTGTCTTCTGAAAGTTCATTCTTAATCCCACTTCTTTACTCTTGTCAGCAAGTTCCGGGATCATATTCTGCAGCTCTCATGGGGTAGTTGCCAAAATGACTACGTTATCAGCAAAACGAAGGTGAGTTAGATAATCTCCATTAATCTTTATCCCCTTGTTTTCCCAGCTCATCGACTGAAAGACACCCACCAATGTAGCATTAAAGAGCTTCGGAGATATGGTGTCACCTTGTCTTAGTCCCTTTCCTACTTTTATGTATGCTGTATTCTCAAACAGCCGAATCTTTGCACTTGCATTTTCATAGATGTTATTAATAATATTAATGTATGTATCTTCAATACCACAGGATTTCAGAGCCATTGTAACTGCTGATGGTTTCACCGAATCAAAGGCTTTTTCATAATCGATAAAAGCCATGCACAATGAAAGTTCTTATTCCCTCGCTCTTTCAATTAGTTCTCTCAGTACGAGGATATGATCTATTGTGCTGTAATCACTCCTGAATCCAGCTTGTTCTCTTGGTTGAGCCATGTCCAGTGTTACCTTCAAACGGTGTGAAAGAACTTTAGTGAAGATTTTATAAACCACTGATAAGAGGCTGATAGGTCTGTAGTTCCTAAGATCCTCAATGTCACCTTTTTTAAGTAGCAGGAACATTGTAGCGTTGTTCCAATCCTCAGGAATCTTCCCTTCATTAAGGCATCGAGTGAAAATTTGGGCGAGTACTGTTTCGATTTGTTCACTTGCTTCTTGTATGATGTCGACAGGAATTCCATATTCTCCTGGAGCTTTTCCCCGCTTCCTGTTCTTGATTGCATGTGCAACTTCTGCTGGGAGGGCTGAAAGAACTCTGGTACCTTTCATGATGTCTGGAGTACATGTGTCATCCCTTTCACATAATTTGGAGTAGAAATCTTTCACTCTTGTCAAAATTTCGCCTCTATTTCTTGTTACAGAACCATCTTCTTTTCTCAGTGCCATAATCTGTTTTCTTCCCATACTGAGATGTCCCTTTGCTATCTTTAGGCTTTGGTTGTTTTCAATTGCTTTCCTCACTAGTTCACAGTTGAATTTCCTTACGTCTTTAGTGATACTTTATCGTACTGTCTTGCATTGCTCTATATATTCCACTTTGGAAGTCACA
Organism: Macrothele yani; assembly: GCA_039090855.1. Taxonomy (NCBI): domain Eukaryota; kingdom Metazoa; phylum Arthropoda; class Arachnida; order Araneae; family Macrothelidae; genus Macrothele; species Macrothele yani. The sequence goes on along the minus strand of CM076999.1, from coordinate 82,623,013 downwards.
TCTTCTTTAATTGTCCTCATCTCTCTTCTTTTTGCATCACCATTTTGGTTTTTCCTGATAATTTGTTCACATGCAACTTGTTCTTAGACCCAGCTAATTTTTTTGCTGTTTCCATAAGAGCTTTGGTTACTTTTCTGTTAACTTCAGAAATATCTAATTCTTCCGATGTTAGGCCTTCTAAAGCTGAGAATCTGTTCTTTAGTTCCAACTTGAAGGTATTATTGTGTTTTTTAAGATTGGTTATGTCAATGCATTTTGTTTGTCTAATGAGCTTGTCACGTTCAAGTTTAGTGTTGAGATGCATTTTACATCTCACCAATCTATGGTCACTACCAGTGTTGAACTTGTTTAGCACACTGCAGTCTTCTATGACGAATTTTTGTTACACTTAAGAAAATCAATTTCACTTGTCGTTCCATTTGGATGTCTCCATGTTCATTTCTTGTGTGGCTTTTTCTTGAAAAAAGAGTTCAAGATGAAAAACCCTTCTGCCTCTGCAAAATCAACGAGAGTATTTCCACGCTGGTTTCTGTTGCCGTGACCGAATTTACCTACTGTAGTTTCATTCTGTTGCCGTTGCCTTATTTTTGCATTGAAATCTCCCATAATTATCTTCAAATGCTGCTTACCTTTATTATTTAGATGACGGATTTCCTCATAAAATTCTTCAATTTCTTCTTCAGGATGACTTGTTGGGGGTGCATAAGTTTGAATTATCTGAGCCTGGTATCTTCTCGAGAGTTGGATAACGAGTCGTGCAACTCTGTTAGAGGAACCTTCAACTTCTACAACTTTATCTTTTAGTTTCTTGTTTATTATAAATTCAAAACCACTGGTTCTGCCAGTATCTTTCTCACGATAGTAGAAGAGATGTCCACTTCTCAGTTCAATGAGATCTTCTCCTTTTCTCCCTACCTCACTTAGCCCGATGATGTCCCTCTTGTTCCTTTGTAGTTCCTCTTCCAATTCAAGAATCCTTGAATCAGAAGATAGGGAGCGTCCTATATACGTAGCCAAGGTCAGCATCAGATGAAAGCCTAGTCCGGTCCTCCGGGGATTCTTAGCACCCTCTGCCTTCATGTCGCACTGGCCGCTGCCTTGGCCCGGTACATTCCAACTGCCGAAGACTGAGGGCCAAGATTTAAGTTGTGGAGTCATTTTGGAGGGGTTTGGCCATAACTCAACACGCTGGCCGAATGCGGGATGGCATTTCCTCTAATACCGAATGCGGGATAGCATTTCCTCTAATACCGGGATAGCATTTCCTCTAATACCGGGATAGCATTTCCTCTAATACCGATGGTATAGTTATACCGCTATTGGCGGTCGACAGAGCCCCTTTAGTGGGAACAGGATGCACCACAAGAAGGCGGGGTTGACATTTGTCAAGGAGAGGCTGTGATGTTACGCATCACCTGACCTTACATCCTTTAGAAGCATAGATACCGGGAAATAGGTAATTTACCTATAATCCCCGTAACGGAAAAACAATGAAATATTTGTAAAATTTGAAAGTATATGAAAAACACGTCGCAATGCAAACTCTATCCAACAAAGAAGAAATTTCTCAAATCGGACCATTAAAAGTACTGATATTGATAAAAATAAAAGATACATCTACTCGCCCTGGCGGAGAAACTGTACATTATTTTAAAAAGAAAATATTCCGAAAATGTTTGTCGACGTGAGTAGTATTGGTCCACTGAAGAATTTTTTCAATCGAAATTTTAGAAATTCAGATTTTGCTGCAAATATATCAGAAGCAGAAATCAAACGTTACGCCTCCTGGTGGTAAAACCGTTTTATAGCAAACATTAGTATTTATCTGGAAAATATTTCCCAAGAAACTATTGTTCAAATCGGAGCTTTAAAAGCAGAAATATCGGTGGAAACGCAATTTACGTTTACGCTCGTAGTGGAGAATCTATGCATAACTTGAAAACGTGACTATACCTAAAATAGTCTTCGACATGAATGGAATCGAAATGCAAAATAATTTTTGAATTCGATGTTTAGAGGCCATTATATGGAATAAAATGTGTTTTGAATTCGATATCATCTGCATTTACACCTTCTAGCGACGAAATTGTGCATCGTAAAAAAACCCCGAATTGTGAATGATCATCATTCAACATACAAGATTCCTAATGCAAAAATAATTTTTAAAACGGACTATTAGTTGCAGAGATATCGAGTCTACAGACGTACGGACGGACAAACCGATAACATAAGCACGATCTTTCTTTTACAAAAGACGTGCTAATAAATATTGCTTTTGAGGAACTAAACAGTCGTAATGCTTCCTATCGCTACTGCCACAGTATAGTAAATATTTACCTCTGTGATTCACATAACTTCGATCATTAGCTTTACTAAAATAACATGCATTAATCTAGTAGTTCCAATATACTGCTCAGTGTCAGGAATTAGTTAAGCTTATTGTTTGTCCTGTTACGATTTAATTCCACTTAGAAGAATCATGTGCACAAGTTACAGACACAAATGAGAACACTATGAGAAAATTGTTAGAGGTATTAGACTGGAATGCGGCAGAATGACAACATGAGGAGCAACACGTAATAAACTGCAAAAGGAATGTGCTACGATATCATCTCGATAGCGGATAACATTGACGGAACCCCTGGAAAATAGGTGCAGTTCTGTTCGTCCGTTAGGCACTGTACCTGCACACACCATACAACCATCGTCTGGATATACATATATCCTTCTCTCAAATGTTTAATGGGTGGTAACACATCTTAGGTTCTCTCCAAATGAATACACGTCGGGAACCTCTTTGCAATGGGATACGCAACTCATCCGGGAAGAAGACGTTAGACCCCTGTTCACGAATCCAGTGCTGATCTTTCCTGCCTATACTAATCATTCTCTTCTTTGGAAAAGATATTAGCGGTATGCATCTCACAGATCCTAAAGCCCTCTTTCCTGAAGACTTTTGATCAATGACCAGCGTGATACTGATAGTCCAGTAGCTGTTGTCAGCTCTAAAGCAAGCTCACGATATACCATGCTTCTGTTGCGAATTGCAGTTAAGGCAAGAAATGCGTCATCGAAAATGGAAGTTGACCTTGAACGACCTGGAACAAGTCGTCTGTTAACTCTTTCTATATTTTTGAATTTCACTAGAGCCTGTTCACAACTATTCGATAAAAACGAAACCAACTTGCCACGTCTGTTTAAATCACCCATCATCGCATTTCATCGCTTTAAATGATGTGTGTGTAATATTTTCAAGGCAAAATGTACGTCGCTTGAAGCTTAGCAACAGCAAAGATCTTTTACACCCTGGTTCCTGTCCTCTTTTGAAAACAATTGGCTACTCAAATCTATGTGCAACGCCCATTAGATCGTCATACGCCTGTAACCATGCGGTCATGCGTTAAATTACATACACATCACAGTCTGTTATACTCTCTGTAAAAGTCTCATACCATATGTTACATATCTTTTCTTACTACGATGAAAAAACCTTACGATCTTTCACTTGCATATGAGGGTATGTATCGGACCGTGCCTCGGTGTGACGTAAACAAATTCACACACTCTCAAAGATCTCAGCATCAGAAAGCTGGAAAGCAAAAGTTTCACCTCAATGTTGTTGTTTTTTTCATGACCAATAAAATGCCTAGCTGAAGGTAAAACAAAACGAAAACTAACAGAATGCGCTACAACTGTTAATTTTAGATAACATTTTACGAATATCCTACCAGTTATTTTAGCAATTTCAGAAAATAAATATTTACGATCTTGGCTTTTTTAAAATAAAAGTCTGCTTTAGAGGTTTTACCGTTACACTCAGCTGAATCCGCCAATGATTCACACAAACCTCTGTCATGTTCAGATTTTCAACAAGAAGTTCCGTAACAATCTTTTATCACTTTTAACTCATTATGATATTATTCCAATTCTGAGTTGCCACTCATTTCGAACATTTGGGTGGAACTTTTTACCACATTGTCTCTCAATTTAAAATAGTTGGGCGTCCTTGACTTCTGTCGTCTTCATAGACTTCCGAGCTTTCACTGAACCTTTTCTTCAACAAAAATTCATTGGTATTTTCTCATACTTGTCACTTAAACTACGGAACTATTCGGGAGGAGTTTTCTTTAACTTCCCCCAAAATTGTTTTTACCATTTACTCAAATTTTGAACTCATCATTTTCCTGAGCGTGCGGCAGACAACACATCTAGTTAAAATGTCATGTATCCCCGAACTAATTCTGAATGTGAGGTGAAATTTGAAATTCCGGTTGTAGACGTCGCAAGGTTAACGGTTTTCCCCTCACTTTCAAGTTGCACCGCGCGATTCATTCGCAATGAACAGTCTCCTTATTTTATTAGCGTACGTCCTACTTTTATAAGAAATTGATTTTCTGGACCGGGAATTGTATCCTGTTTCATCACAGAAAACATTGCACTGTAAATGTAACATTTAAGCATTTTAGGAATGTCTGCATCATTAAAATCCGACATAGATGTAGCTTATAACTTAGTACATAATACCAAGGGCATCTTTCATTGCGGAATTCACTTTGATGTGAGTTTGATGAAAATGTCATATAGACCTGCCATGAGCAGCTGTGAAGCCCGGATGTTCAAGCAAAATGCTCATTTTACATAATTTTGAATACTTAGCCACTTTGAGGAATAAATACATATTTTCACATTTATCGCACATTTTTGCATAAATCCTGAAAATTTTCGAAAAGGACGCCTTCGAAAGATGAAATTGTCATTTTTCAGACTTAACTCTTAACAGCATCGAGGTACATAATCCTGCCAATCTGTTAATTTTTTCCTCCAATTACAAAATGGCAATACTAATACGAATCCAATTCCAATTAAAAGAGGAACGTTTAGTCTACTCTGAAATAAACGAGAAGTGGCATGCTCTGGCGCGCTGTTTTGCATCTGTTAAGCAGGGCCCTCTGATTTCTGTGCTTGGGAATCTCAGAAAATCTCTGCTCCCAACGTTACGACAACTATACCATTAAGGCAGACCCCTAATTACGAAATCTCAGAGGTCTGGCATGTATCGATCTGCGTTTCTTTTTCCCGTCCTAGCGATTTACACCACAGTCCAGTACCTGATATTATTTTATCATTTGTCCGATCTTTATCATCAGTCACTCCTCAAAGCTTCTTTGAGTGGATGCGAGCCTGTGTGAAAGCTAGCAAACAGAAGAGAAGTTTCCTTTTTCACAAAACATGGCCCCCGTTTGCAAAGTGAAATCCTTGCAGGAACGGTTGAGACAGTCAAGCAAGACTTTGACTGTCCTTCAGACAGCACCGATATCAACTCCTTGGATAACCATTACGATGAATTGGAACGCCGACTGCGATACCGAACGAACCGCCAGACATCCGTGACCAACCTTACTAATCGTCCTGTGTCAGAATGGAAAGCAATTTCCGCAGCAACATATCAAAATCTTGTGGGAAGCCTTCCCAGTAAAGTGACGGCTGTGATAGCAGTTAAAGGTGGATCAACTCACATCAATTCTTTTTCTATTACACGCACTTTGTAGATAGGTCTGGATACTTTTGGTCAGATAGTGCGTATGAACCATGGGGTAGAACCTTCAAGAATTTGCCTCTTCTTTTTAGCGCATTTTTCTTGATTTTTTAGTATATACAGTAAATGTTTGCTTCTATTGTAGGTTTTAGTGCTTGAATAGCCGGGCTTTACTAATACGAGAAAATTATCACTCTAGGTGGAATTCTCGCATGAATAGGGTTCCCCATTTACTTTATTACCGATTTCAGTTTTCCTTAGCTGAATGTTATCCGCCCTCAGAATACAAACTTTGAGAGCAATCCATCAAGAATTGCATGAATATCAATAATTTTAAATCAGTTAACATCTGTATCTAAATAGAAGAAGAAAAACTATGACGATATTTTTGAAAACAAATTTTAGTGCTGTTGCTGTGAATTTCGAATACGTTAACGTGATTTCAGAGCTTTCTTATTCCTCAAATTTTTTCACCGAGTCAAACTTACTGATATTTCAAAGTTGGAGGACTTTTATTTCTTTACGTGTCAACATAACCTTTTGTCATTGAGTATTAATCTCGTTGAAAAGCTCGGCAACTTGATTTGAAATTCAAAATGTTCCTATAGGACGGGTTTTAAGAAAACGTGGTATTGATGAATCGAGATACAGATTGGTTAAACGCCTCAAAAGTAAGTACAAATATCCAAAATTAAGCCCTGATGCCATTAATTGGGGCAAAGAAGAACTACTTTCGTGTGGTATTTAATATTGACAATTTCTTTTTTCAAAGCAATGCATATACACTGAAGGGCCAGAAAAACTGGTACAGACGAGCTTATGCAAAATACATGGCAACGTCACCTATGAGCACACTCGGTTGCTTCCGCCAATGCGTATATAAAGCGATGGACAGCCTTGCCAGCTGTCAGAACTGTTTTCGGCATGAGAATGGCAAGTAATAACGATTTAAGCAATTTTCAACGCGGTGTCATAGTGTTTCGGAGGTAGTAACGAAGTTCGGATTTTCACGGACGACCGACCATTGCAAGGGTGTACCGTGACTACACGAATTCCGGCAAAACCTCCAATCTACGATACCAATGTGGCCGTAAAAAGACATTGGGTGAACGTGACCATCGTCGGCAGTCAAGAATCGTTTCACGCGATAGTGTGCATCCTTTCTGACGAGGTACACCCGTTCATGTCCTGCATTCATGCTGATGGGTTGAGCCTGTACCAACAGGACAATGCAGCTCCACACAAGTGTCGGGACGCCACATTATGGTTAGAGGAGCATTCATCTGGGCTTGGGGTGTTGCCATTTCCACCCAAGTCCCCAGATGTGAAAGTGATAGAACACATTTGGGATGCCATACAACGTGCTATCGAACACAGGAATTCGAGACCTCGGAATACACCCGAATTGTGGAACGCTGTGCCGGAAATATCGTGTGCATTGCCTACAGCATATTTCCAGAAGCTAGTGGAGTCCATGCCCCGTCGTATGTCTGCAGTCTTGCGCTCCCGTGAGGAACCTACTAAGTATTAGACTGATGAACCAGTTCTTCTGGCACTTCAGTTATATTTTATACATGTACTAGGTTGCCTATACTTTACGCAATTTGCAGTATTTAATTTAGAAAACAAAATAAAATAAAAAATGTGTGAACTGCATCTTTATCAAAATTTTCGTCATAAATTGTATGTCGGGTGACAGGCACTGCATGGGAAAGATGGTGTCTGGTGGAGTTATTGAAAAAACGCATATGTTAAACAGCGCTGATTTACCTCTGAGCCTCTTGATCCCTAGAGCAGGAGAGGTAAATCTTCCATAGAGACTCATGGCAACAAATTGGCCCCGAAGATCTCAATATGCCACCCCGGTGACGCAGTGGTCTAACCGATGGCTCATGCCCATTAGTCCGGATTCGAATCCCCGTGAGGCATATGTGTTCTGTTTGTCTTACGGCGCTGGCTCTATTCCTTCCCTGGAACCAGTGGCCCTAAACTAAGAACGGGCGACTGCTTATAGCCCATTGAGCTGCTCACAATGGTCGTTAAACCTTCGATAAAAAAATAGATATCAATAGAACTGCGCGCCAGTCGACGGTAATGAAACTAAAACGTCGCACCGTAATTGTCTGTCTGTTCTTTTTTCTTTTTCTGTTTTTTTTTTCGTTTCTCAAGAGTTTACAACTCTTTCTGCGGTGCTGCTTATACACCAACTGGTACCGTATCACGTGATAAACGCTATCATAGTTTCATGTCCGACAACTGGGGCGCTGTTTTAAACACGAGAGCTGGACCTCTGTCTCACGTCCTCTGTGAAGTACTCTATCGTTTCGACAGCCAGACGTAATATAGGGCAGTACCCGAATCAAGGATTTCGTAAGGCTCCTAGGCGTTCCGAACTTCAAGGTCGATGACATGTGACGCCCTAATTCGCTGAAGTAATACAGGAAAACAATATTTTTCGACGACTCAATTAAACAAAGCGTTTGTACAGATTCCTTTGTTTCGCTCACTGACATTTCTGGTGAATAATTTCCGAAGGGAATGCGCGCGAATCAGTTTCGAGTTGTATCATCCTGTATCGTTTGTTGACCCCACTAATGAACGATTTTGATTCTGAATTGGATATATATGTGGCTTTCTCAAATTGATTCTGAATTGGATATATATGTGGCTTTCTCAAATTGATTCTGAATTGGATATATAGGTGGCTTTCTCAAACTGATTCTGAATTGGATATATTTGTCTCATTGTAAGACACTTCCCGTTTAGAGAACGATTTTCAAATTAAGTTCATTGTTAAATTACGACGGAATATTTTCTTAGTTTTCATATAAGTTCGTTTAAAAACGTTCATGAAATTGATTACATTTTTCACTTTTCTGAACATCCTTGTCTTACCAAATGCTACATGAACCTCTCTGAACCACCGCGAAAATTTCCTACCTAGCGAATATCTCAGTATTTAAGATGTGCGACAGACATTTTTTTCAGCAGTTCGCCCTCCATATATACACCATATCAACTTTTCTATTAATTGTTCATTGAAGTTTTTTAACGTTATAAAAAAAAAAGAAATATTGTATCGGAAGTTTGAGCCTGATCTGAACACCCTACACTCAATATTATGTTGATAGGCAACAATTCCGTAGTTGAACGAAATGCAATATTCTGTTCAATAAGAATTTGTTTAAACAATTTTGAGAAGCAGGTATTTCCGTTCGCAAGAAACAGCCTTAAAATCGGTGTGACCGTTTTGGGAGTAGAAGCTGTCGTTCATTGAGTGCGGAAACATACTTTTAGAAAGAATGTAAATAAAGTTAAATACTGAATTCCAGACATGAGATAAGATTCCAGACAATATTTATAAAAAAAGTAAAAAAGAAATGAAGAGTATCTTAAAAGAGACATAAACAATGGTATTACACAGGCAACATGAAATAATGCAATTACCGAAAGTGATCCCTGCATACTAAGGGAAGTATTTTACTTGTGTTTCAAATACTGGATTTATTTATTTGATTGATAAACACAAACATTTAGGTAGCCATACTTTCATGAATACAAAGGAACAGCGCGGAGTCAGTCCTGCATATTTCCTGAAAGATATGCTTCTTCCCGTTACCCAAATTTTCGGACGATCGGCAGCGATCGAGGTCGTCAGACGAAAATGTTGATTATCTCTTGTGAACTTGTCAGGGAGGAAATCCGCTCGTTTAGAGACCTGTTTTGTAGACCATCCTTAAAAACTCCAGCTGAAGTTGAACCCATACTCCGTCAACAGGGTGTGGCCCACGATGATGATAAGGGGTAGTGGGGGCCTTGTTGTTGGCATGGTTGAGCAGTTCTAACTTCATGATATTGAAAACGTGATCACTTTGACATTGAGCAGACGAGGAAATTTCGCCTGCTAGCAACTCCGATGCAGCAATGCGCATCAGAAAGCAAATAAAGTGGAGAAATCTGCTGCAATAAATGCGATTACTGCAAGAGCTGCTCAATTGCTTTTTGAATGCTGGATACAAGTTCTGGTCATGATATTCAACACGGCCTTACATTTAAAATACTTTTACAAGCACTGGAAGAAATCAGTGGTTGTGATACTGCGAATCCTGGAACCAACCATACATTACCGTCCAACTATTGACCGATATTCCTTCTGCCACTCCTGGGCAAGCTGCTGAAAGTGGACGGTCTTTTTACCTTCAAGGATATCTGCGATGCTAAGTGAGCTATTTTTGAAAACACGAAGGTTTCCGGGCCAAGCGTTCCACAACACAACTATTGATCAGCCTTACGGAATTCGCGGTCTGAAGGACATTAGAGAGCGAGAACTCCACTGCAGTCGCCTTGGACATCAGCAAGGCCTTCGACCGGATGTGGCACGACCGTGTCTTTCGCAAGTTGCAGGAGCTCCATTGTCCATTTCCGCTTTTTGAGATTAACATTGAGCTTCCTTCTGAAAAGAAGATATGGACTGGTGTCCTTCAAGGCTCTGTTCTTCAACCTACGCTGTGCTCCATATACATACATCTGCACGACATTCCCAAACCCAAGTCCGGGTGTGTCATGATGTACGGAGATGAGAGAGCGGTCAACATCAGGTCAATGACAAATCGCACAGCTGACTGCTCCGTCTGAACGCTCTCTCTACGCTGGAAACTTACTAAAGTAATTGGTAGACCAAAATCAATCCGTCAAATAGTAGTGTGCTCTTGTTTCATGGATGGATTGAAGGAGTATCAGAATCCGTTATGTTCCAAGAGGCAATCTCTTGCGTCCCTTGTTCGAGATAACCGGGGATGCAAATAAATGGTCGATCATGGTGAATAGACAACACCAGCTATATAACAAATAGAGCATCTAGTCCCAAACCTCTGTCGAGTTCTTTGACAGCACGCTAAAAAGTGCTATTTTATACCGCGATTGCTAGGGCAGAGTTCACCAGTGCTGCCTCCATCTGGGAATGAGTAAGTTACAGAGAGAGATAGAAGGGGTGTAGAGCTGAGTACTCATTACAGGATATACGATATGAACTCCACTTTGGAATACGATGGACCTACTAAGCATTTAGAATGTACGAGAACTAAAATACATTTTCGCCAAAAAATCTTTCTGGAACGTGGCTGCTCAATGATCACCATAATGAATTTCTTGGAGGTCCGGTAGACAATGACCTCGACGCAGTCCTTAGAGACCCGACATCTAAGGCAGCGGTCATTATGACCTCCACAGGTCATAGGAAAAGGAGAATGGGAACACTGGTGAGTTATGATCCTTGTGCTGAAGGCCCTGACCGTAGGGAGGAATGGATCGGGTAAAGTGGTAAGTCTTGTCAAATGCCAGTTTGGTGTTAGAAAGACCATCAGAGACAACGTTTAACTTTTCTCTCAGGTTAATGTATGGCGGTAAGTAATGGAATCTACTCGGGGTCCAGATGGGGTTTCCAGGATTTTCATTACCCCGAGGGTTGATAATGTTTGGCCGTGCGGTAACTTGGGTTTGTGATTCCCCTGAAGTAAAAACTATGTTTCCTTCCCTCTGGGCCTGGCGGCGCGATTCCTTCCGAAATTTTCTTCCCTCTACCTGCCTCTAACCTTTCTATATTTCTTTTCTATCTAGTTCATTAACTCACAACTCTTAACTCTAGTTTCTTCCCGGGTAGTTTTAAACACTGAGTTAGAAGCTCCCATAATAAAACTATTTATAATTATAATATAAAATGGAAAACTGGCAACTTATGTAGGAAATAAAATATTGTCAGGAAACACGAAAATAATTAGCAATAAAACAACAACCAATGACTGACTGTGAGATAACAGATCCAGAAAATCCTTAGAAGCCAGATGAGACATATATGTGAGAATCTTTCTTTTGCCTGATACTTAAATTCGGAATGCTTCCATCTATCGGCGCAGTACGCACTATTTCTGCGCCACGGTCGTAGAAATACCGTTGGGCCAGATCATAAAAAAATAAACTTGCGAAATTCAACTTTTTGCCGAAAAAAAATTGCAGAAGTTACTTCACTTTCTCGTCGTTTTAATTTACTGGAACATTAAAAAGTACAGTTACAAAACTTCCGAATGTAAATTGTTTATTTATCATCGTCTTATACTCAAGATCGACTCCTTTGTAAAATATGATAACAAAAATTAGGAAATTTAACCCATTCGACTTACACTCGATATCGATTTATGAGCCGAAAAATACGGTAATTACCTATGACTTTTGATGGCACATTACAAAATTTAAATATGCGTCTTCTAACGTCATGACACTTTGCTGATTAGAGGCCATGTTTGGCACAACATTTTGAAAAAATGCCAGCTTTCCGAAGGAGAGATTTAGGAGATCATGTCGGGAATGAAAACATTGCCTCACTCTATAGTACGAGTGGAAACCTTGTTACAGGAACACTCATTCAAAATGTCAGACCAGGAGAGATGAAAACATTTGCACAGCAATCAGGAGATAAGTCACCATTCTAACTTTTTGCTCCATATATTTCACATACGCATTTATGTCTGTTGCATTAAAAAGAGCTACGTTGTCTGTTGAGATGAAGGTCTTTGAACGTTGTCTGTTTGCTTAGGCTCTCTAATCCGTTTCTCATCCGTTATTACGTTGCACCCATGTGTAAAATTTTAATATCGTTCTAACAAGCTCAGAATGCTGATTGGTTGAGAGCCATAAACTTTCTGCAGTTGGAAATTGAACACTTGTCTGTGTGCTCCGTGTCCTGATAAATATTACCTTCTCGCGTACCTTCTAACGGATAGAAATTTCCATGCGGGTTGTCATTCTAACTAGAATCTGTTTACCAGCTTTTTGCCTTTCAATTCAAACGCCTATGCAAATAACGCCCTCTACTCAGGGTAGTGTTAATGTGTTAGTAGAAAAGTATAAAGTTAGCCCTAATTTTCATCTAAATGTCATTGCGAGTTATTTATTAGTATTTTCATCAAAAGAAAAAAATATCATAAATGAAATAAATAAATATAAAGCAAAGAAGACGCACTCTACAAATCAAAACACATTTCTGATATTAGAAAATTGCCAATAAGTTATAATACGTAACATTCAAAATTACCTTATTTGCTAGAGTTACATCTCTAAATAACATTTTTACAAATTTTGAAGATGACAATCCGATTTTTGGTGTAAATGTGACAAGAATGGTAAGTCAGATAATATCCGAAAACTTGAAAATTTCATCGTTCTGGAGCGGGACTCGAACCTGCGTCTCCCAGATAGCGCCCGGGTATGCTAACCACTACACCACCCAGAAGACCAAGTCTCAAGTTTCCGATTGATTTGAATATAACCATCACAGATCTCGCTAGTCGAAGCAACCGGCATTCATGTTTAGCAAATCTGGAGGTTAAGAATCGCATCCCGTGATTGTCCGGAGGAGCAGATAAGTCATGAAATAAATACGGGATTACACCATAAAATACAAATTTTGAAGATGGCAATCCGATTTTTGGTGTAAATGTGAAAAGAATGGCAAGTCAGATAATATCCGAAAACTTGAAAATTTCATCGTCCTGGGGCGGGACTCGAGCCCGCGTCTCGCAAATAGCGCCCAGAACGACCAAGTCTCAAGTTTCCGATTAATTTGAATATAGGTTCGAGTACCGTTCCAGGACGATGAAATTTTCAAGATTTCGTATATTATCTGACTTACCATTGTCACATTTACACCAAAAATCGGATTGTCATCTTCAAAATTTGTATTATATAGTGTAATCCCGTATTTATTTCATGACTTATCTGCTCCTCCGGACAATCACGGGATATGACTCTTAAAGTCCAGATTCGCTAAACATGAATGCCGGTTGCTTCGACTAGCGAGATCTGTGATGGTTATATTCAAATTAATCGGAAACTTGAGACTTGGTAGTTCTGGGTGGTGTAGTGGTTAGCATACCCGGCCGCTGTGTGGGAGACGCGGGTTCGAGTTCCGCTCCAGGACGATGAAATTTTCCAAGTTTTTGGATATTATCTGACTTACCATTCTTATCACATTTACACCCAAAATCGGATTGTCATCTTCAAAATTTGTATTGCATGGTGTAATCCCTTATTTATTTCATAACGTTTTTAGTTTAAGAATGGGTATTGCCACAGACCCAAAATAGCAAAGCCTAAAACTTACTGTTCAAGATGGGGTTTGAAAAAAAGTGAAAAATTAAAATTTATGAAGTTGATTTTGTAAAATACTCAGACGAATCGTGTCGAAGTATCAGTTTAACACTAACACATCTTATCTCTCATAAGTTTTTGGGAAGCACGACTTTGGATTTAGACGTACAGTTAAAAGTTTCTACATTGTCAGAAAAATGCCACAGGTTAATATGCTAAGCACCTATCTGAACACGAAATGCAGTATTTAGTTTTAAAAAATAAATTATTATATAAATGTAATTTCGACAAGAATTACAGTTCGATTAGAAAAAGTTAAAAGTGTCAAGCTGTCATAATCGCATTGTAGGATATGCCATTTAATTATTAATTGCATATAGATCAATTAAGCTTCTTTGGTTCTGTGTTGGAGCTATTAGAGGTTTCCTCGCTCCAAAGTTTGGGGGTCCATTCCCCTTGTTTTTTTGCAAAATCTGCTCATTTTTAAATAGGACGTACGCTGTTCTGTGTTTTACCTGCTTCAATATTTGCCTTTGGAATTTTCCTGACGAGTTTTTTTTTTCTCATTGTTATTAATTCCGGGTTTTTAATTTTATAGTGTCAGAGTTTTTGGTTTCCTCAATTGCTGTCCGGCCCGGGTTTGACTTCTTCCTCCCCATTACGCACCACGGAGTGTTCCATGGGTGTATGAGGGGGGGGGGCCGGAAAGGACAACTGGTAAAAATTTGGTTATATACCTTCTTCTTCGTCCCGATAACCGATTGCGGAGACTCGGGTGCAGGATTTCTCTTGGTCTCTCCCTCCTGTTTGGTTTGGTGTGTGTCGAAATCAACCCGCGGCGTTACCCTTCTGGGGCGACAAAGCGGGAGTCATCACTTCTTGGGGCGCGGTGTGTAGCTGTTCGCATGTGCCCCTTGAGGTTAAGAGGTGCGTGGCTTGGTAAGGCATTCTAACCACCACCTTGACTGAGCATGCCACCCTCGATGTCGACAATACGGAACAGCAGCAAGTGTTCGGTAGTTAGATTGCTGTATGAAATGTGTTCAAGTAATGGAGATCTTTAATGCTGATCATTTCTAAAGTTGTACTTTTATAATTTTGTTTACTGTTTGAAACTTATTATTATTTTACTTCAGTGCAAACATTATGCACTTGCTATACTCTTAGTTCACTTGCGTATCACACTCATGTTAGGTTACAATACGTCCTCCTTCAGCCGGAAGTATTGTCTTTCTTGACCTTAACACCGCGTGGGGGCGGATTTATGGTAAACTGCAAAATGTTTGGCTTTTTAATAACAAACACTCATAGTCCAAAAGAACGTCTACTTTTTTTCGTCATTTTGCAGATTCGCGCACGTACTGGTTACTATATTTCGTGTGGTGTTGGTAATTAGCGATGACTAAAGATTCCTTGTGTGGAACTCCTTTTTTCTTTTGCAGATTTAAATCGGAAAAAAAGAGTATTCGAGTTGGAATTGGTGGGGTAACCACTATTTTGACTATCTATGACTTCACTGGCTGCTTCGGTGGAATGTGTAGGACGCAGCTCCGCCAAGTAACGATTTGTCTTCGCTCAATGCAGTTAGACTGTGATAACATAATTGGAAACAGCCGTGGAACAACAAGATTTGTTCGTGGTGCGCAATTACGATTAATATGAACGGCAAATGGACTGGGGGTGCGAAGGCGTTGGTAAGTTTTAGTTATAGCATTTGTGGCGTTTACCAACGTTATTATCATTAATTTAATAATAGAATTATGTTGTTAATACAGGTATCACCATAACTAAGCGAAAGTGTACTTTCAAAGATGTACTGGAAAACCAATTTCCGTGTTCTTCCCGTGGTCGGTATTATTGGGAAGCGGAACGTTTGGTAGGCAAACCTGGAACATATGTTTTGGTCGCAAATAAAGGTGCTACTTATTTAAAACATTATATGGAATCTGTAAAGCACAGGAAAACAATCAGAGGTGAGAGCGCTTCAAAAAATTTGGCAACCATTTTTTTAGGAAGTTATCCGCATGCAAGGTTATCGTCATGTTGCTGCAGCACTGAGTGCTTTTGCTTTTCCCACAGTTAAGCGTATTTCAAGGTTCAAATCAATGGACTGCTCAATTGTTTTGTTGAAAAACACCAAATGTCATAATAGAGGCAATTTTGAAATCCACCGGGAGATGCAGCGCAGGTTAGTCCGGTAGTCATCAGCTGTGTCGTCTCTTCTGCCGAGAGGGGGAGGGACTCAGCTGAAGATATAACAAGAGAGCAAACACTTTAAGAAATTGAACAATAATATCATCCAATCCAATCCAGCGAAAAATTCTTGCAAATAAATCCATCCAATCTAACGAAAAATGCTATGAGTTAGCGTTATGTCTCCTTTAAAACGCAAACTTACAGGGAAAACGAGTATAGGAAGCACACCGAAATAACTTTTATGTACTAACTACAAAAGACAAAAACTGCACAGCACACAGGTGCTAAATCTGATTGAGCGAGATGAGAAAACGAAAAAGCATGAATTCAGAAGAATGGAATGAGCTTCGATGTCATGCATCGTCCGTTTTGGAACAACTTCGGGGCCGAGTACGGATGGAGACCCGTTTAAAGTCTTGCATTAACGATCTGCACACCGTAAACAGACGTATTTTTGTGTATTACCCATATCAAATATTTCATAAATGTAAATATTTAGAAAAAGAAGCAGTCGCTACCATTCTTTCTGTCCAAGAAATTTACATTAAAATGCGAAAATGAGTAAGTATTTAGACGAAATTGTTTGATAATTTTCCGTACAGCATTTTTTACTGCATATGGTTCCAGGAATTTGAAAATCACACGATACACCATAAATACTTTTACAAGTTTCGGATCCGGGAGAAATATGGGCATACGTACTTTGACGACAAGGACAGCAAAGTATAGATACGATAATTTTTTTCCTGTATTATTTTTTTCATACACTCATTCCTTCTATTCAGATTTTCTTTCCTATCCCAAGCACCACAACACTTAAAGCATATCCTATAATTTCTATACACTCCTAAACTGTTTTGACAATGAATCGTGTTGCAGAAATTCGCACGACGGTCCACGTAATTATTAATACGTAGTTCGTATTTTAAGTTTCGCAAAACACATATTTCGATTCTAACTCCATGTGAGATAAAGCTAATGCTTTATGCTCGGGCTGTACATCACCCTTCCGTTTTTAGTGCTAGTAGCATATGCGTCACTTTTGAAAATTATTGGGAGTTCAGGAAACCTTCAATTTATATTTGATAACATGCAACCCAAAAAAGCTTAAAAATTTGCCGAAATGTCTTAGGTGTTACATTACGTTAAAACGGATTCTCCATGCATTTTTCAAGGACGGAAGTTTAATTTTAATTTTATTAAGTCAGGTTATATAGAAATCTAGCACTCATCGACTTCCTGACATGCTCTGAAAAAGAAGTTTTAGTTAATTCGTGAAATGAATAGAATTTTATTTCCTAGATATTAAGTTGATACATTTGGGTATCGTAAATAGGGCAGAAACATTTTTGAAATCTTACTTTTATATTTGACTTAGTTTTTTGCCCTCCGAGTATTAGCTACAGATCATATAGCTGCGCGAAATAATCTTCCTAAATCAGAATCCTCAACTCAACAACCGGGTGTTTCTGAATTGTCTTTAGTTACTGTTCTACACGTAATATTAATCACATCAGAAAATTTCAAAACTACACTGCTCCGGAGCTGGAATCAAAGCCGCATCTTCCGATTTGAATATCAAGCAGTCTGATTTGATTAATGTTCATTGAAGAACAGTTAAAAAAAGCAATTCAGAGGCGTCTGGTAGCTTTGTTAACGATTCTGACGCATCTCCCTAAATGTCGATCCCACCTACCTCTGGGAAGGTTATTCATTCTTTTGTATGATAACCAACGAAAAATGGATAATAGAGTGTAATTTAACTATTCTATACAAAACTAACAATCACAATCAATAATGGAACGTATGCACAAATAAATTACGCTGAATAGAAATATTTCACTTCTTATGGTGTAAACGTATTCGCACACTCTACAAATTTTGAGAATTTTACATTATTATTTTATAATTAGTACTCTGTCAGATACCATTTATTTCGGATGATGGCCTCGAGGCTTCGTGGTACGTATGCGCCCAGATTCGATGTGACCGAGTGGATATTGTGTCTCACTCTTCTTAAAGAGCACCTTTTAAGTCTTCTTTGTTAACTATCAGCTTAGATATAATTTCCAGATCCTGAACGTCCCACAAATGTTCCACCAGATTGATGACCGGAAACTGGGGAGAAAATTTCATGTTTACTGTTGTTATAGCGTACAGACAGCCGCGTATTTAAGTCTGTACGCTTGTCGTGCATAAAAACATAATCATGATGGAATCTTATTCTCGTCGCGCTAGACGGTTAATTATTGTTTCACTGATTAATTATAACATGGTTGCCGACTCCAGAGGCACTCATGTAATCACAGAACCTCGTACGTATTTCACTGTTGGCAACAAATTTGTTGGATGCGTTTCTGTGGGTTTTGTTTCCTAAAAACCATTCATCTACCGTCCGATCTAAAAATGCTGAATTAACGCTCATCTGAAAAAACGTTTTTATCCAGAAGTTAGAGTTTCATTCAGTTTCCCGAAAACTAATCGCAATTTCCGATTGTTCTCATTCTCAAAAGACCTCATACGCGCATCACGACCCTAAAAACCAGCTTGGAAGCAGGAATTTTGTACTATACTAATAGATCTCCACACTCTATTTCTCAATTCCATAGAAAGGCAAGGGCCACTAGTCCTCTGATTTTGTTTTTCAGTTCATGAACGAGAAACCCGTCAGCGCTGTTGACAAGAGGTGTTGAATCACATCGTCGCTGATAATTCGACGTTTGAGAGGCTTTAATTCGTTCAATAACAGACTGCACAGTAGAACGCAGTCTCCCGCATAAAACGGATATTTCATTTACTCTTTCCTTCTTTACGAAACTTTACAACTGGTCTCAAGCTCTTAGACCCATTTCGAATCGTTTTTTATAATAAATCGTGATAAATTATACACTCCATATGAAACCTGAACTTTCATGTTTGGGAATGGATGGTTGAGCATTTACAACCGTTAAATAAAAACCGAGAGTAAAATCACACAAAATGAAGATCTACAGGTACAGCAAAAGATGTGTCATTCTTTTTAAAAGTATCTTTGACATGATGATATGCAACGGACCCATCGTTAGCTCTACTTTTCAAAGCATGTGGCGAAAGCTGCTACAGCGCCCCCTGTACTACACAATATAAAATAACACACCGTCTAAGCACGATTTATTATAAAAAACGAAAACTATTTACAGATTAAAACCATGAGCACTTTCGGAGTACCGTTCACTCCATCATCAGATGTTCCAGACAGCTATCACAGATAGCTGTATATATACACAGGCCATGTGTGACATCACAAAGCCAGCAACTTGTTATTCATTTATCACAAAACGATATAACATATACAGTAGTTGCCACAGATTAAGTGAGATTCTTGCGAATTATATTAAAGTTCAATGACTTCACAATTGGTGTTCAACTTTCATGGAGGTCCACTGGGTAAATAATCATTACAACATTTTTTGTCCAACGCTTTAATAAATACACTCTCGGCTATCAGAAAGGTACTGACAGAAGAGGGTGTCAAGAGCATACGAGCATTGCACCAATCCGGAAAATAAGTCCCATTATTAACATTTCTTGCAAAAGAAGTATTTTGGAGGTGTGCTTTAACACTATATTTATGTTCCATTAATCTCAAATTTAAATATCTTCTTGTGGAACCTACGTAGTTACAAACGTGATGTTTAGTAACAGGGTCCAAGAAAGGAACATTATATACTCCCCAACGTCGTAATATGTCGGGTTTATCTCTGTCACGCCTGAGTTGTGCAAATAAAATCCTGCACTTGACACCAAATTCTAATTCTTATTTGGAACACACACGTGACAGAAAATTTATTATTTCGGGTAAAAACTCTAATGACCCAATAAACCTCGGATTACTCTCATTAATCCCTACTAATGTAGTGGATCGCTGTGCCAAAACTCTTGCATGGATCTTACGAGTAATGTAATTGGGATAGCCAAATTTTTTAGTCATTTCAAAAATTCTATCGATCTCACTATGCAAAGCTGAGTGTGTAGAGGAGTTAGTATGTGCTCGTCTGAAATAAAAGTCAATGGCTGACGTCTTCTGCACAAAAGGGTGGTTTGAATTGTATGGAATAATTGAACAAACATAAAATGGTTTACGATACACTGAAAATGATAATTCGTGAGTAGTTGGATCATGTAAAATACTAATATCTAAGAACGGTAAAATATGATTATATTCTAGTTCTACCGTGAGCTTGATAGTGGGAAAAATAAAAGAAAGCGTGTCGACGAATTGAATCAGTAAGTTCTGTGCGTGAGGCCAAATGACCAGGATATCGTCGACATACCTTAAATATAAACTGGGGGTGTAAGGGAATTCCAATAGAACCTTATTTTCAATAAATTGCATAACAATTTCCGCAAGGATACAAGACAGTGGAGAGCCCATAGGTGAGCCCTCCAACTGTTGATAAATACATCCTTGAAATTTAAATTATGAACGTTGCATGACAAGCCGAAGAGTGTTCATAATTGCCGAAATTTCATTAGGAGGAACACAAGAATCAGCGAGAAGAGCCTCAATAATTTTTTGGGCGGATTCCACAGGTACGTTAGGGTACACTCATCATCTTATACTCATTGTCAAGAGTATATGAGCTGCCTGGAACATCTGATGATGGAGTGAACAGCACTCCGAAAGTGCTAATGGTTTTAATCTGTAAATAGTTTTCGTTTTTATAATAAATCGTGCTTAGCCGGTGTGTTATTTTATATTGTGATTTAGTAGCACGACATCTTTTTCATATTGAGCCCCCTGTTCTGTTAGAATAACATCAGCATCTGTGTTAAATGTTGCGTCACGGCACTTCTCATTCATCGCTGGAAACAATCAGAAATTGCACGCGGCTAGGACAGGACTGTAGGCAGGCTGTAGCATGATTACAATACTGCATTTCGTAAGAAACTGTTAAACACAAGCAGCCACATATGGGAGGCCGTTATCATGGTACAGGCTCCGCTTACCCACCAGTTCTTATAGCATAATCGATATGTGTCAAGATTGAAATGTAATACTCAGCATTGACAGTAATTTGTGGAGGAACGGCATGCTGGTAGACTACAAATTTGTGATAAAAATTATCATCATCAACTTCCCAGCTGATTTGGTTTGGCGGACATTTTTAGGAGGAGGTGAACCTGTGTTTCCTGACACTCGTTGCACGCTTTGTGAGGGTGTTGATATAGCGGACCCATGTTTAAACGGCAGTTATTACTGCGTTTAGATAGTCTGGATCCTTTGCGAACATTTGCTTCCACTCATGACACACCTGAACTCTGGCTAACAATTCTTCTTTAGTCAGGTAACGATTTACCATTCTAGTACATACAAAATGCACCAGTAATTTGTTGCGTAGAATGCGGAATGCCGATGTTTTTTTAATATTAGTTCACACCGCGATGTCTTCACACATCATTCGTCAATCTTCTTGCAGGATTGCCCAAACAGTGTTAACAACTCACTCCGTAATATCACTTCCAGGTCGACCAGGCGTAGTAGCGAGTTCTGCCGAAAAACGCTCTTTTTGGAAATTATGGTACCATCTAAAAATCGTTGACTCACTAAAATATTTATCTTTGTGAGTTTTTTCATTAAATCAACTGTTTCAGGATCCGTTTTACACAAACGATAGCAAAATTTTATCGCACATCGCATTTCACTTTGTAACTCTAAATCACTCACCTCCGTAGTTGTATGGCAAAATGCAGACATACCTATAATAAATGCGCAATAACAAAACAAAAATTGTCTGCCACGGCTCATAACTATTGCCATGGATACCTCTTTAAGTTAGTCTGCCACGGCTCATAACTGTTGCCATGGATACCTCTTTAAGTTAGTATCCATGGCAATTGTTATGAGACGTTGCAGACAATTTTTGTTTTGTTATTGCGCATTTACTCAAGGTATGTCTGCATTTAGTCAGCCGTATGTGTGGATATTTCCCCCTCGCACTGTTGCCATCATAGAAAATGATGTTACTTTAAGTTATATGGAACGACCTTTGTATATTGTACGATGTCCCGAATTCATTTGCTGTCCCAGAACTTCCCGAACCAAACACGAAGCACCTCAACAAATTTGCATTTTTCCCGGATGCACGGATAGTTTTTGCGCGGTGAAAATATATCTACCTCAGATACTTTCCAGTTTTAAAAATTGCTTTTATAAATACAACTTTCTTCTTCTAAAGCTGATATCTAAAACATTGTTCTGATGTTTTCATCATTTGACACAGTGGCGTCCAGATTTACATGTTTAAAATCACATAGTATAGTTGAAAATAGGTCCTGTATGAATTTTTTCTACACTGACTGCAGATGATTTCCGTAATTTGGGAAAAACAGCAACACTTTCTGTCATTAACCAATCATGGTTGCCATTTACCAATGATGCCATGACTTTTCGCCTATTTACATCATTTTTTTAAAGAGAAACCTTTTCATGATGCTGCCGGTGTCTTGAAATTTGGTGCGTGCGAACAAATGATCGTCCTTTCCTTGAGGGAAGTCTGGGACCAGTAAACGAAATACAGTAGAACCGCGGACACACGGTTTTCATGTTCATACGTAATTATCAGCTGGCCCGATATTTTATTGTTTCATTATTTATACGTAACGCGGTATGTTACATTTTTGAGAGATCTTATACAGCAATTTCTTATGCCGCTGTAAAAGAATATGGAACAAATAAAATTTGCTAAATAACGTTCAGAGTTCCCTATTTTCGCTGATCAAGAAATTTTAAACAACTAGCGATTAGTTAATGTTTTAATCGGAGTGAATACTGAATTAACAAGTGGACAATATGCTCTAAAAAGAGCTATGCCCATAAGTAACGAATATGCAACATGAGAGTTAAACATAAAACAGAATCGAATTTGAATTCACTACATAGTCTTTCAAGGATAAGGTTTTGCTTAATTTTTGTTCCATATATTAAAAAACTGATGTCGTATAAAATTCCCTAACTTAGTTTTATAATTAAGTTAATAAAACAATTAATACAAATTCAAGTAGACATATCTAGGTATGCTTTAGATAGCGAACAAGGTATTTAGGTACGTACGTGTTACATTATAAATTGTAATTACCTTAAAACGGGAGTGTCACCTTTTCTGTTCTTCTTAGAAACATTCAAAACAACATGATAATTTCTTACAGTTTGAAATCCCCTTTCCGCGCCAGTGTCCCAGTGGGCTTAGAGCAAACTTCTGTCCATTCATCTGAGCAGTGTCCGGGTTCAAATCCCGGTTGCGCATGTATGTTGCTTTTGCCTTACGGCACAGGCTCGTTCTTCCGTGGAACCAAACCTAAGACTTGTTATAGCCCACCGAGTTGCTCAGGGTGACCGTTAACCCCTAAAGAATAAAAGTTTCCTTTAGGGATTTGGAACCCCCCTTCCCTGGAGAAACGTATAAACAAGGTACTACAATATCTGAGTTAGAAATTTTTTTTATGAAACTATTAAATGGGAATGAAGGAATGAAAAAAAAGATGTATGCTAATCCGCATCAATGATATATGTATTACAAAAGACATCCGAAATATTGTGCATTAGAAAAACACACCGCTACATTATTGGAGATTAGAAAAATGTTTCGACCCCCAAAGCCAACGCCTGTGTCCATCAGTATTATACGAATTACAGTGAGGGAGAAACGGAAGGAGTGATAATAACGCAATTTTCTTATTTTCCTTGTCTTAGGTAAAATACATGCAGAATTATTCCTTCCCTCACTCCTGTTCAGCATTTGGGGTGTCATCCACAATATTAAGGACTTCGGAAGTTTAAAAAAAATGCATTTTTTCTGAGATTTATTAATTCGGCCTTCCTAATGTGATGTACGCCGCCTCAGTATATCGCATAGTTCTAAACGCTAGCAGTGCAAATTATGTTAAATGCCCGTATTCTGCCTCCAAGTAGTTCAAGGACTTTAAAAGTTCGAAGTGTATCTTTCTGATGTGTTTAAGAACGGGTTTGTTGGATTTCAGGTTGTCGTGCTTTTTATTTAAACCACGTACTATTGATTTTCAGATGAGTTATTTTCTCCGGCGACAAAGCTCAACTTCTAACAAAGGAGGCGACGGTATAAATACTTAATAAAAACGTCCAATCCCATCGGAAGAATAATACTTAAGCTATAAAACCATATAATGCGATCCTACTAAAAGCCATACATTTCAAAGAAAAAACATAATTAGCTAATGCTTTGCCTTTTTCATTAAATCAAAATTTTAGACACAAACAAATATAAAATCATCCGGAAACAAAGATGTGGGTTCCAGCTAAAAAACACAACAGCCGCACAACATATCAGAGAAAACACTTACTGCGCGAGGTGAGAGGAGAAGACACAAAATCAGGAAGTGAATGTGGACCTGCTGCCACCAGTCTCCCGTTTCGGAATAACTTTGATACCAAATCCCGCAGGAGACCCGAAAATTCTATACTAAGTACAAGTAATCTTGGACGCAATAAATATCTGTCTTAAGCACGATTACAAAGGTACACTACAACTGCACATACCTGTCTTCCATGAACAAACACTTTTATTCGAAATTAAAAACATCTATGTACAGCTAAGAGCATATTAAAAAGTTAAAAGGCGAGCACTTTCGGATCACCCAAGTGGCCATTATCAAGCCAACAAGTGAGCTCAGATTTCCTGTGAGTGGGACTATAATACATACAGACAGGGTTAGTCACGTGTAGTTACCATTGCAACGCAAAGTAGCAATAACAACGTGGTAAACATATATAGTTTTTATATCTTAAAGTCTTTAGGCTAAGTTAAGTGTTCTTAGGTGGTCTAAGTGTTTGAATGTATTGTCGCCATGGGTTTGGTACATAACATAGTAAATCTTCGTTACAGCATGAATTATCGTACCATAGAATAAATAAGGCTTCATTGAAAAAGGTATCAGTCTTGTTTTCAGTATATGCCAAAAGTCTGATTTGTTCCCAAGATGGAACAAAATGTTCCACTTTAACGTTCTTGGCTAAGGAGGTCGACATCGCCTGTCTAGAAATATCGTATAACACCAGGTACGATTTGGATTAGGAGCAACAAATATTTTCAATGTGGTTCGTTGTGATCGTGATCAAGTAAAAACAAATGACAAATATGGAATATACTGTATACCACTTCAGTCTCCTAAACATAAAGTTCAACCTTGTTATTTTATAGGATCCACCCTCAGGACGTTGGGTTTGAGAACGTCTGAACATAAATACGATATTTCTAGAAAGGCGATGTCGACCTCCTTAGCCAAGAAAGTTAAAGTGGAACATTTTGTTCCATCTTGGGAACAAATCAGACATTTGGCATATACTGAAAACAAGACTGATACCTTTTTCAATGAAGCCTTATTTATTCTATGGTACGATAATTCATGCTGTAACGAAGATTTACCATGTTATGTACCAAACCCATGGCAACAATACATTCAAACACTTAGACCACCTAAGAACATTTAACTTAGCCTAAAGACTTTAAGATATAAAAACTATATATGTTTACCACATTGTTATTGCAACTTTGCGTTGCTATGGTATCTACACGTGACTAACCTTGTATGTATGTATTATAGTCCCTCTCATAGGAAATCTGAGCTCACTTTTGTGGACCGAAAGTGCTCGCCTTTTAACTTTTTTATATGCTCTTAGCCGTACGTAGATGTTTTGAATTTCGAATAAAAGTTTTTGTTCATTGAAGACGGGTATGTGCAGTTGTAGAGTATCTTTGTAATCGTGCTTAAGACATATATTTATTCCGTCCAAGATACATACTGTGCACGAGTAAAATAGTAAGTTCAAGTACAAGTAATATCGTAGAATATTTTTTTCTTTTTGAGTGAAGGTTACCACCGTCAGGAACTCAATGGGTTATACGCAGTCG
The DNA here is from genome assembly GCA_039090855.1 of Macrothele yani. Classification (NCBI taxonomy): domain Eukaryota; kingdom Metazoa; phylum Arthropoda; class Arachnida; order Araneae; family Macrothelidae; genus Macrothele; species Macrothele yani. The sequence goes on along the minus strand of CM076999.1, from coordinate 82,597,213 downwards.
CCCGTCCCTAATCTTGGACCCTTGGACGAGAGAGAACTAGTGCCATAAGAAAAGCGCAGCATCCATGCCTCACCGGGATTCGAACCCGGACCTTTCTAGGACGAGTGGTCACAAGCCAGCGTTTGGACCACGGCGCCACTGGGTCGGCGTAAATATACTTCAGTTGCATACATAATTATATCTTGCAGATATTTCTTCTGGAACCATTAATACAGGGACAAAATAGTAGTGTTACTTACGAAGAACCAGAAACATGAGTTTTTTTGCTATTCAAGAGGTCACATACGCCCAATAAATTCGGCGAGCCTTTGTTCTGCGGAAGGTACCTCAGACATTTTTTCTAACACAGGACTGGATACTATTCAATTTTTTACTACTAGTTAAGTTTGTACTGCAAAATAAATTTCATGATTCACATATTTAGAAAAAGGTTTAAGAAATAATTTTACCGTAATGGGATTTAAGTAATAGAATAAAACGGCCATCTCATCCGCCGTAATTAATTTCTAGCAGTATATAATTTGTAAAATAAATATATATATCATCCACATTGTCAATCATTGGGAATCCATTGCTGAACAAAGGTCTCCACAAGTTTCCTCCATATCATTCCCCCTATATTCTTGGATTTCTTCTTCCATGTGCTCTTCTTCTGGGTCTTTTCCTCTCCCTTGGAATCTAATCAAAAATTCAGTATGTCATTGCCATTTCAGGGATTTAACTCTGATTATTAAGTCTTGTCGTTTTTCGGATCCACGAGTTCCTCTTCTTGTCTCTCCTGGTTACACCAAGCATGCGCCACTCCATGCTTTTTGAGTGGTATGCAGCCTTTACATGTCTCTTTTATTTAAGTTCCACGTCTCTGTACAACACGTAAGCACTGGAAGGATGCATTGATCAAACACTTTTCTTTTAAGACCTAATGGCATAGTGCTCTTGAAAATTATGCTGTTTCTTCTAAAAGCTCTCCAGGCAAGTTTTGTACGCCGATTAATTTCTTCATCAGTGTGACCCTCACTTGATATCTGCTGTCCAAGATAAACGTACGTATCTGTAATCATCAGCTTTTCTCCATCAATCGATAAATCTTCATTTCTTGTAAAAGCATTGTACACCAATTTCGTCTTCTGAAAGTTCATTTCTAATCCCACTTCTTTACACTTGTCCGCATGTTCCTCGGTCATACTCTGCAGCTCTGATGGGGTAGTTGCAAAAATGACTACGTCATCAGCAAAACGAAGGTGGGTTAGATAATCTCTATTAATCTATTTACCTTTGTTTTCCCAGTTCAGTGATTGAAAGACATTTTCCAATGTGGCATTAAAGAGCTTCGGAGACATGGTGTCACCTTGTCTCACTCCAATTCCAATTTTTATATATGCTGTACTTTCAAACAGCCTAATCTTTGCACTTGCATTTTCATAGATGTTATGAATAATATTAACGTATGCATCTTCAATACCGCAGGATTTCAGAGCCTTTGTAACTGCTGATGGTTTCACCGAATCAAATGCCTTTTCATAATCGATAAAAGCCATGCACAATGGAAGTTTATATTCCCTCGCTCTTTCAATTAGTTCTCTCAGTACGTGGATATGATCTTTTGTGCTGTAGCCACTCCTGAATCCAACTTGTTCTCTTGGTTGAGCCATGTCCAGTGTTGCCTTCAAACGGTGTGAAAGAACTTTAGTGAAGGTTTTATAGACCACTGATAGGAGGCTGATAGGTCTGTAGTTCCTGAGATCATCAATGTCACATTTTTTATGAAGCAGGATCATTGTAGTGTTGTTCCAATCCTCAGAAATCTTCCCTTCATTAAGGCATCGAGTGAAAATTTGGGCGACTACGGTTTCGATTTCCCCACTTGCTTCTTGTATGATATCTACAGTAATTTCATCTTCTCCTGGAGCTTTTTCCTGCTTCGTGTGCTTGATTGCATGTGCCACTTCTGCTGGGAGGACTGGAAGAACTCTGGTACTGGTACCTTTCATGATATCTGGAGTACATGTATCGTCCCTTTCGTATAATTTGGAGTAGAAATCTTTCACTCTTGTCAAAATTTCGCCTCTATTTCTTCTTACAGAACCATCTTTTTTTCTCAGTGCCATAATCTGTGTTCTTCTCTTACTGAGATGTCCCTTTGCTATCTTTAGGCTTTGGTTGTTTTCAATTGCTTTCCTGACTACCTCACAGTTGAATTTCCTTGCGACTTCAGTGATACCTTTTCGTACTGTCGTGCATTACTCTATATATTCCACTTTGGAAGTCACATCTTCTTTAGTTGTCCTCATCTCTCTTCTTTTTTGCATCAACATTTTGTTTTTTCTTGATAATTTGTTCACATGCAACTTGTTCTTAGACCCAGCTAATTTTGTTGCTGTTTCCATAAGAGCTTTGGTTATTTTTCTATTAACTTCAGAAATATCCACTTCTTCCGATGTTAGGCCTTCTAAAGCAGAGAATCTGTTCTTTAGTTCCAACTTCAAGTTATTATGGTGTTTTTTAAGGTTGGGTATGTCAATACATTTTGTTTGTCTTATGAGCTGGCCACGTTCGAGTTTAGTGTTGAGGTGCATCTTACATCTCACCAATCTATGGTCGCTACCTGTGTTAAACTTGTTTAGCACAATGCAGTCTTCTATGACGAATGTTTTGTTACACATAATAAAATCAATTTCACTTGACATCTCATTTGGATGTCTCCATGTACATTTCCTGTGTGGCCTTTTCTTAAAAAAGGAGTTCAAGATGAAAAACCCTTCTGCCTCTGCATACTCAACGAGAATATTTCCCCACTGGTTTCTGTTGCCGTGACCGAATTTACCTACTGAAATTTCATTCTGTTGCCGTTGCCCTATTTTTGCATTGAAATTTCCCATAATTATCTTCAAGTGCTGCTTACCTTTATTATTTAGATGACCAATTTCCTCATAAAATTCTTCAATTTCTTCTTCAGGATGACTTGTGGTTGGTGCATAAGTTTAAAAAATATGAACCTTTTATCTTCTCGAGAGTTGGATAACGAGTCGTGCAGCTCTGTCTGAGGAACTTTCAACTTCTACAATTTTATCCTTTAATTTCTTGTTTATTATAAATACAACACCATTATATTTGCCAGTATCTGTCCCACGATAGTAGAAGAGATGTCCACTTTTCAGTTCAATGAGATCTTCTCCTTTTCCCCATACCTCACTTAGCCCGATGATGTCCCACTTGATCCTTGTAGTTCCTCTTGCAATTCAAGAAGCCGTGAATCAGAATATAGGGAGCGTCCATTATACGTAGCCAAGGTCAGCATCAGATGACAGCCTAGTTTGGTCCTCCGGGGATTCTTAGCACCCTCTGCCTTCATGTCGCACTGGCCGCTGCCTTGGCCAGGTACATTCCAGCTGCCGGAGACTGAGGGCCAAGATTTAAGTTGTGAAGTCATTTTGGAGGGGTTTGGCCATAACTCACCCCGCTGGCCAAGCGGGTTGGTGAGTGTGGTATAGCCTTTCCTCTAATCCCGATGGTATAGTTATACCGCTATTGGTGGTCGTCAGAGCCCCTTTAGTGGGAACAGGATGCACCACGAGAAGGCGGGGTTGACATTTGTCAAGGAGAGGCTGTGATGTTACGCATCACCTGACCTTACATCCCAAATATATATATATATATGTATATATAAATATTTAATGCAGTCTCGGATAGAGCCGCGGATGGCTTAGTGGTTAGTGAGTCAGACTATCGATGCAAGGTCCCTAGGTTCGAAATTGGGCTGATCTTTCAGAGATGGTGTGATTTACTAACAATCGTCGTGCATCCGACGATCACGTTAAGTGGCGTGGACCCACTGGTTAAATGGGTATCCTTTTCCATGCCCCCTGAAATTCTCTCACACCTCTGTGTGCAACATGGTACTTGTACGGTGGCTGTTCTGTCAAAGTCGCTAGACTTGCTCTCGTTCTTTCCGTTTCTGTGTCCTGCCCAGAAGGCGATCTCGCTGTAGGTGGCTGGGATCTAAATTATACTCACTGTGGGCGGAAGTCCTTCAAGAAAATGGCAAATACTGTGGTAATTTAGTCACGGATATTCAAATAGCTGAAAATGTAGATCTAGTCCGAACCTTCCTGTTCTTTTTAAGTGAGGGTGGAACTTGTACGGGTTTACCCACATGTACTATATGAAGTATTGGTGCTGTTAATCAGTTCGGACAGCCTAAAACTGAATTCAATTAAAGAAGAACGCGGAAGAAGTGTGAAATCCATGATTAAAATCTAATTTTTCTATGCTGTCTGACTAAGGGACGCAAGAGTTAGATATGTTTCTTTTTACTCAACAGTGTATTTTTCTAAACTATTTCCGAACAATTTCATTATATTTTACATAAGCGTAACTATATCTCATTTCAATCTACGTAAATTACAAAAACCCGATGCTAAATGAGATAAATCCCTTACAAAAATTCATTTTGATGCTATTCATTTCCGGAGACTAAGTAAATTATGCGTCGTACCGAAATTTGATTTCCTCTCAGACTTCCAAAAGCGGTAAGCTGCTGTTGACACCGCGATAGGTTGTAACCTGCGAATACCCTAGACCAAAAGTTACCAAACCCTTCACGAAAGCACTTGCGATTCAGCTTTTCTTTCGATCTTAAGGTAAGATTTTATCTTACGCATACATATATGGTCTTTTGTAGCTACACATATCTCGATATCATAATCGTTTCTTACGTTCGTCTAAATTATAATAACAAATATTGTTTTTGAAAATCTAAAGAGTGAAATTGTTTTCTATTGCCGCCTCCGCAGTTTAGTAAATACTTATTTTTAGTGCATATTATATCTTGCCTTTTTCCTTTTTTTTTTCATTGAAGGTTTAACGTCCAACGTGAGCAACTCATTGAGCCATGAGCAGTCTGCCGTCCCTAATTTAGGGCAACTGGTTCCAGGGAAGTGATAGGGCCAGTACCATAAGACAATTAGACTACTGCTATATTATATTTTGCTTCATTGGTTTTAAGACAATAACGTTCATCAATGCACGTACCTAAGTACCTCTAGGAACTAACTACTTACTTCACCGTAAGGCCAGACAATTTGTTAGTTTATATTTTGCCAAACTTGGACTTTACAGGTATCTTGATAATTTTTCTATTTTACAAGAGATATTTACTCGTATCTGGTTCATGGAAATACTGATATCTGTAAAGCGCTTAAAGAAGTAACATTAGCTGCCAATTCGATTCAGTGACCATTTGCTATTCACCATGGTCTGATAATGGGAGTGTTTCCCTTTAGGAGGACAAGAATCACATAATGTGTCTTTCGTTTCCCAGCAGCTGCATAATGTTTGAAGAGCTGGAGCGATGTTTCGATACGCGTCGCTGTCTTTGGGATTAGATATATCTACATCACCAAGTATGAGCTTCTGAAATGGGCTAATGCATAATCGAAAAGACTTTTGCATAGTAATAAATGAATTATATATTATCAATAATATTTTTCACACTCATTCTGAAAGACTGCTTTAAGCTTAAGAGGATCAAGTAAATAGCATATTTTAATTTTATTAAAGTTATTATTTAATGTATGATGAGCTAAACAAATTGAAAATTAATACATTTCTTGATGCTTAAGGTTCGATATAATAATTTAGGATAAATACCAAATTCATTAAGTAAAAAATCATTCAAATAAATATCTGATAAATCCATTAAATAAAAAAATGATAAATTAAATTTTTAACTGCTTGTTACAAGCAATTGAAGCAATTCATCTGAGACAAACTACGAATCAGAGCTAGACGAGTTAATTAACTTAAACGTATGTAAATAAACAATTATGGTACCCATTTAATAGTAAATAAAGTGTACAGAAAGAACCAAAGACATCTTTACTCTATAGAAAGCAGATGATACAAGGGAGGATCGATTACACATTCAGTAAAGTGAGACTTGTAAAAAACATAATAATCTGTACCTTGTGTAGCCACCATGGCGGAAATTACATCGGCTACATGGCCCGGCATCGAGAGGAACAGCCATTGTATATGGTTTTGGGGAATGTCTGTCTACGCAGCTACTGTACGACGCCACAGTTCCACTGTTGTAGCTGGGGATGGTAGCGGGTATGCCAGTCGTCCGGCGATCGTGGACGACAAGTATCCAACAGGTTGTCCAATAGGCGATATATACAGGGACTGAGCAGGCCAAGGAAAACGTGGCACATGAAGGCGAATAAGGAAATCTTGGAGGTTGCGTGCCACAGGAGGTCTCGCCTTATCCTGGTGGTAAATAGCACCAGACATTCTGAAGATACGATAAAACAATAGGCTCTAATATCTCAGTGATATAACGATGGCTGTTCAACGTACTGCGAATGAGTACGATGTGCTTGCGGAAGTGAAATCCAATAACACCCCATACCATGACGCCAAGTGCAGGGTCGGTAAAGCACCGTATCATGCAATACTCACTCAAGCGGTCGACGTGGTATCACCAGATAGGGATTCATCCATTCATGGTGTTGTAAACTGAACCAGAATTCGCCGGAAACACAGGATGCCTCGCTATTCGCTAATCCATGCACGACGTTCTTGGCACCACTGCATTTGCAGACGCCGGTGTTACACAGACAAACGTAGCGAAAGATATGTGCGGCGTGCAAAAATTCCCCGCTGCTGCAAACGATGTTGAAACGTCCGTTTGGAGACTGCGTGTTGTGCCTCACACTTGAACAATTGAGCTACGATGCTCGATGTGTCTGTGCAATCCATCAGAGCCATGCGGACCAGATGTCGTTCATCGCGTTGTGTGGTCTGATAGAACCGTTGGGATTCCGTACGTTGGTGTGTTCGTTCCTCCTCTATCCCCTGAATCCCTATTCTCCTCACCATGGCCACATGCTGTCCCACACGAGCAGTTGCGTGTAGGAGTCATAATCCACAAATCCAATGTGCCACAATTCTTCCGCGATAAAAATCGGAATCCTTCTGGAAGGGCTAACATTTTCTTCGATCGGGCATTTTGCATCTGTTCGTGACCAGGAACTGCGAGTAAACGCACTTCCAGTGCTTAACAGGTGCTCATTTCTCACCCTTCTTATACAAATTACACGGGGTGATACTCTTCCACATGGATCACAAATGTAATGTGCTGCCCGATTAATTATTCACACATACGTCCGCTATCTATGCTTCTGTAAACTTTCGAGCCTCTGGGATACGCTTCAGTGAAGTATACTTTTAAGTAAGTTCAAAAACTGCTCCTTGAATGATGAAACCACGAACCGTCGGCAAGGTGTGCTCACGTACCACGTATTCCATTGTATCTTTTCAATCAATTCAAAACTCAAGAAACGCATGGAACGCATGAAATTTGTTAATGTTTGTGGTGTAAAGAGCACAAGGATTCGACAAGTTTTCGCCCTCCACTGGCGAAAGCTTGTCGAATCCTTTTCAAGGAATAAAAATGCAGGGATTTAGAACATGTAGGAAACAAAATTATTTTTTTTGAAACTAACGTGGATAAAGATCTACCGGGGTCTATCAAGGGACAAAGATCTATTGAAAACTATTAGGATATCAGCGATGCTTCCTTCGAGCCCTACAATTACACCACTATTTGAAAAATTAAAGAAATAGAAACTGGATCTGTCCTGAGACCTATAGTGGTAAAAAACAAATCTTCTACGCATATATTAGAAACATCTTTAGTTAAATTTTTCTCTGAACGTCTAAAATACTCCGATTACTTAATCAAGTCAACAAAAGAATTTGTGGAGCGCGCTGGAAGACTGACAATATTTGATAGCAATGTAACGGAAAGTAACGACATGGTGCCTTTATATTCGTCTATACCAATGCCAGACTGTTCGAAACCTTTAAGAAATAATCGTCACTTCCCGTGATTTCGGACCGACCCAAACTAAGGAAATTATCTGCGCCTTAAATTTAGTTACTAACCGCAACTGTTTCAAGTTTATTGGAAACATCTACAAACAAACAAAATGAGCACCGATGGGTTTACCTATATTTTCAGTCCTTGCGGAATGAGTACTGAGACCTCTAAAAGATCTTATCTTCCTAAATTACACTGCTGGCTACACAAAATGCAACACCAAGAAGGACACGAGATAGCAAAGCCACATTTACTGGACACATAACAACAGATACAAAGATGAAACGTTTGAGCTTACAGGACCGTGTGACTTGCGGAACACGCAGACATCAATAGTTCGCGTGGCCCCCATGGCTGGCAATAACAGCCGCTACACGCCACGGCATCGAACAAAAAAGGCTTTGGATGTGGGCTTTGGGTATGTCGGTCCAGGCTGCTTCCACACGTTGCCACAGTTCCTCAGGCGTAGCCGCGGGTGATGCTTGCCGGGCCAATCACTTGCCGATCAGCGACCAGGCGTGTTCAATGGGCGATATATCGGGAGAACAGGAGGGCCACGGCATTAGTGACACCTGGTGACCCGTGAATTATTGTTGCACGAGGCGTGCCACGTGCGGATGCGCATTGTCCTGCTGAAACGTGGCCGCTGGCAGGTCCTGCAGGTAAGGGAGGACTACAGGCTCCAAAACGTCGGAGATCTAGCGGTGGCTGTCGAGCGTACCGGCGATGCGTACCAGAGGGATGCGGGTGTCATATCAAATTGCGCCCCTAACCATAACGCTAGGCGACGGATCAGTATGGTGATGCATATTGCAGGTGTCATGCAGTACTTCGCCATGGTACCGACACACGCGGATCCGAACATCGTAGTGTTGCAGGAAGAAGCGGGATTCGTCGGAGAAGACAATGTCATGCCACTCCGTAGTCCAGGTGCGGCATTCAAAGGCCCTCTGCCGCCGCACTCGCCGGTGGTGTAAAGTCAATGATATTTGGAGCAATGGCCGCAGTGCTATAAGTCTCCGGTCCTGCAGACGACGTCGAACGGTAGGTGCTGACACAGGTTGTTGTGCAACACTCCCTAATTCCAGCGCTAACGTTCGTGATGTGGCGGTGCGAGCCGTCAATGCCCGCCACACAACATGCCAGTCCTCTCCTTTGGTGTTGTGCCGCGGCCGCAGCAATCGCTCACGTCGGCCCGACCGTACCTCCTGCACCCACCGAATCCATACTCGCCTCACTGTGGCTGGATGTCGTCCCACACAAGCGCCGATGTCTCGGTACGATTAACCGCGGTCGCGAAATGCAACTATTCGTCATCTGTCGAATTCCGAAACGTGCTGGAATGACTGCCGTATTCTGCGACGAGGCATCAAGAAGCTTCCCACGCACACGTCCAGCAGCACAACACACTTCCACCACTTACACCCCGCCTTCTTTGCACCCTTCTTATAGTGCTTCTCGGTGGCGTGCCGAGCGCCCATGATTTGCATATGCCCTGCAATGCTAATCGTTTGCATGTCCTCTCGCGTGTGACGCATGCTGCGAATTTCAGGCCAATCGGATGCTTCCTTCTTGGTGTTGCATTTTGGGTGGCCGGCAGTGTATATCAAGATATCCCGTGTGTGGATGCGCTATGCTGATGATATATTCTTTAAATGGGAACATGGAGTAGACCAATTAAATGATTTCATGTGCAGAATAAACAACCTAAACAATACAATAAACTTCTCCATGGAGCTTTAAATCGATAGGAGTTTGAGTTATCTTGATATCATTCTCAAAAGAAATAAAACATCCAGCTTCGATTTCCATACATATTACAAACCAACCGCAGTACCAAATCTTGTCCCTCCTGCCCAAAAGTGTAGAAACGTTCTGCGTTTAGACCATGGTCTATAGAGCAAATAACGTATGCAAGCCCGACTACCTAAGTAATAAGGGCATTGAACATATTTGTAGCAAAGGTCTAAAGGGTTGATATAAGAAGGATGATATAGAAAGAATTCATAGACCTGTAGGCAATGGTATATTGTCAGAGATAACATAATCACCAAGTAAGATAATGAAATACGCAGGACCTATCATTTATGTCCAGTGCTTTACATATCGTAAAATGTTGTTCCATGTTCCATGCTTTACATATAACCAAAATGTTGATGCAAAAAAGAAGAGAGATGAGGACAACTAAAGAAGATGTGACTTCCAAAGTGGAATATATAGAGCTATGCAAGACAGTAAGAAAAAGTCTCACTGAAAACGTAAGTAAATTCAACTGTGAATCAGTGAGGAAAGCAATTGAAAACAATCAAAGAAAAAAGATATCAAAGGGACATCTCAGTAAGAGAAGAACACAGATTATGGCACTGAAAAAAGAAGATGGTTCTGTAACAAGAAATAGAGGCGAAATTTTGACAAGAGTGAAATATTTCTACTCCAAATTATATGAAGGGGATGATGCGTGTACTCCAGACATCATGAAAGGTACCAGTACCAGAATTCTTCCAGTCCTCAAGGCAGCAGTTGCACATGCATTTAAGAACATGAAGCGGGAAAAAGCTCCAGGAAAAGATGGAATTACTGTAGACATCATACAAGAAGCAAGTGGAGAAATCGAAACAGTACTCGCCCAAATTTTTACTCGATGCCTTAATGAAGGGTAGATTCCTGAGGATTGGAACTACGCTACAATGATCCTGCTACATAAAAAAGGTGACATTGAGGATCTCAGGAACTACAGACCTATCAGCCTCCTATCACTGGTTTATAAAATCTTCACTAAAGTTCTTTCACACCGTTTGCAGGTAACACTGGACATGGCTCCACAAAGAGAACAAGCTGGATTCAGGAGTCGCTACAGCACAATAGATCATATCCACGTACTGAGAGAACTAATTGAAAGAGAGATGGAATATGAACTTCCATTGTGCATGGCTTTTATTGATAATAAAAAAGCCTTTGATTCAATGAAACCATCAGCAGTTACAATGGCTCTGAAATCCTGCGGTATTGAAGATGCATAAATATTATTAATAACATATGTGAAAATGCAAGTGCAAAGATTCGGCTGTTTGAAAATACAGCACACATACAAGTAGAAAAGGGAGTGAGAAAAGGTGACACCATATCTACGAAGCTCTTTAATGCCACATTGGAAAATGTCTTTCAATGACTGAACTGGGAAAACAAAGAAATAAAGATTAATGGAGATTATCTAACCCACCTTCGTTTTGCTGATGACGTAGTCATTTTTGCAACTACCACATCAGAGCTGCAGAGTAGGAATCAGGAACTTGCTCACAAGAGTAAAGAACTGGGATTGAAAATGAACTTTCAGAAGACAAAAGTGATGTTCAATGCTTTTACAAGAAATGAAGATTTATCGATCGATGGAGAAAAGCTGGAGATAACAGGCACGTACGTTTATCTTGGACAGCAGATATCAAGTGAGGGTCACATTGATGAAGAAATAAATTGGCGTATAAAACTTGCCTGGGGAGCTTTTGGAAGAAACAGCATAATTTTCAAGAGCAATAGGCCATTATGTCTTAAAAGAAAAGTGTTTGATCAATGCATCCTTCCAGTGCTTACGTATGGTGCAGAGACGTGGACCTTAACTAAAAGAGACATACAAAGGCTGCAGACAACTGAAACAAGCATGGAGAGTTGCATGCTTGGTGTAACCAGGAGAGATAAGAAGAGGAACTCGTGGATCCCAAAAATGACAAGAGTGGAAGACATCAGGATGAGAGTTAAATCCCTGAAATGGCAATTGGCTGGGCATACTGCCAGAAGGACAGACCATTGATGGACCGCCGAAATTTTAGATTGTATTCCAAGGGACAGGAAAAGACCCAGAAGAAGACCACATGGGAGATGGGTGAATGAAATTCGAAAGTATGCGGGAGTAACATGGAGGAGACTGGCACAAGACAGACCGTTGTGCAGGAACCTTGGTGAGACCTTTGTCCAGTAGTTGATTTATAATGGTTGAAAATGATGATGATGCTTTTTTTGAGAATTTACTGTCTGGCGTATTTAAAACAACGCTCTAATTTAATTTACCTCTCTCAAGGAGACGTTAATGAGCTTAGAACTCACCTGCAAAATTACAACCTTGTTTAACTTAAATTAAAATCAACATAGAATATGGTATACACCGTATGACGTGGACTTTGTACTATTCAAAAGGATAACTGCATAAGATTTATGATAAATTTCACAATTTTTGGCGTGTGACCACTTTCCTTTGCGATTAGGTACAAATTGGTATCATAAAAGCAAAACACTAAAATGCATCAAAATCTCACACTTATTAGTGAAAGAAAGTTTTTACATAAATATTATTTAAAATTCCATCAGTTGTATAATTAATGCTGTATTGAAAATGCTGTTTTGAAAGTTGAAACTTTTCCTCATCTTTCACTTGTTTGTCAGAAAAATATTGTTTTATAAATTTTCTATTACACTATTTGTTCTCCAGATCGTGCTTCATCACCTTATTTTAGTTCGCCTTTTACTAGGCATCTTGTCAAAATGAAACAGCTGTTTAGAACGCCAAATTTATCGTATGTTGTGGGAAACTAGGCTCATGACTTGTTCGCATATTTAACAATACCCGGTTGTGTCATGTATTTGCTACCTATTCGTTAAGGAAATAAATACAGTTCAACATTGGAGAGCAACTGGTTATGTGAAGGGCGAACAGCCTGAGAGAATTAGGATAAACAAGCCTGTTATAATGGGACGAATTTCCTGAGAAAACCGAAAGACCTTTTGATTTTCCCCAACGCCATCAGAGGCCGCTTTTACCAAGGACAACTTTCTCTTACTATAAGTGCGTTTAGTAAGCTGCCGTAGGTTACCAAAGTACATACTTCTCGTTTTCTTCAATTATTTTTATGTAAAAGAAATGAGGTATTGCATTGTGTCTTTTGTATATTCTTACAAGCAAGTTTAGAGCAAATAACTGTCGAAACTTTGATTTGTTTAGTTGATACTCATGCAGTTTCAGCTGTGCACATTTACGAGTTGCATGGCTTTTGATAGCAGTAATCGTGTTAATATCAAACTGTAATGAATTATTCTTCATAAAAGAGGGAAGTTTTTCATTTTAACGTTATATTTGTTTTGAACTTGCACGGACGTTTCATCAATTTAAGTTTGAAATGGAAATGGGTAGGTGCTTCAAAATAATTACGAATATTTTTAATTCAGCAACGTTTTCTCACACATCGGCGGCAACTTACGATATACAAATAGAAATATTTGTTACGAAAAAATTTTATTCGGCGAAAACAACATGCATTGCAATATTCTTAGAAATCACCTATTTTCCAACACTTTAATGGCTGACGCTCACGGCAGTAAGCTACAAGCAAAGTAGTACTGCCCGATTGATGCTATATTTGTTTTGATCTTTCACGAACGTTTCATGGCGGCAGCCTCCAGATATCTCATTCTAACGTCCTTAGGTATAACTGACTTACACATATAATCATATTCATTTGTGTACAACATGCATTCTAATATGAAGAATTACTAACCTTCTGCGTCATTTTGTAATGTTAAATTTTTAACGATATTTTGGACGATTCACTTGATATAATTTAATTAAAAATTCTACGACTAAGCGAGATCATTACGCTCCTCCTAAATAAATATTTTCACGAGAAATTCAGAAGGAAACCTTTCTGTTTTTTGTTATGATTGAATTCCACTTAGAGTGCAGCGGATTGTAGCTTGCTGTGATCGTAAGTAACTCGAGTAAATGTAATGTGTTGCATGTAAATAAATTGATTCGCTCATCTCATTTCACACCCACAAAGATCTAGGGATGCGAAAGATGCTTATCATAAATTATCTGCAGAGAGTAGTGGGGTACTTTCGCGAATTTCTTTTTAAATTTCCGGATTTATTTTTCCTATCCTTGTTTTGCCTATTCCTGCTACGTTGAAAGTAAATGAGGTGAGATAATTCTATTACATTATTTCTGTTAAACTTTGACGGAGTAATTTAAAAAAAATACATCTTTACCTCCCGAATTTTTTTTATTGACATACTAAATCTTTCGTCCGTTAAAAAAAGAGCAATTTTTCCATCCAAAGAAAAAAAAAAAAGCTGGATTTCATCTCAACGGTTCGAACTCGTTTTATTTCTTTAATCGAAAAAAAAAGCCAAGTAGAAAACAAAGTTGTGCAAAGCATTTATAATTTAAAAGGGGGAGATGCTATTACATTATTTTGCAAAAGCTTTGACGGAGGGATTTAATAAAAACAGTTACATCTCTACTTCCCGTAATTTTTTTTTATCGAAACACTATATCTTTCGTGTGTTAATGTAGGAGACATCAAATGCCGAGTAAAAAGTGAAAAAAAAAGGTAGTCGTCAGCGTGATTAAGGTGTTAAATATGTCGTCCAATCAAAATCGTGAGAAACTGTAGCGAGGGGTTGGGGAGGGGTTATATGGGTGTAAGGCGGAATTAGAAAAAAACGTTGATAATGAAAATGTAAAGCAGAGTAAAGGGTAGAGGAATGTTGATGCGGGGTCCGCACACTTGCCCACTATGGATGAGTTCTACACTGTTGGACAATTGCTAAGGACGGATCATAAACGGCTATATAGCGCATAAAAAAGTAAGTGTGGTTGGATGCCAAGTGAAATAAAATAATGTCAGAATGCCAGGACATTACAAGAAAGACAATTTAATGTGCTCTAAAATCCAGAAGGCTTTGGAAGGTGTTCAAGGGACAAACAGGCCATTTTGTGCAGAATACGTAAACGTGAAAAAATGCAATTACCGTCCGCAGGCGTTCCGGCGTAAGATGTCAATATGGGATATGGCCACCATGGAGGGCGATGGAAGATTCCACACGTCGTGTCATGCTTTGCACAACATTATCAAGCAGCTGTTAGGGTAATTTATCCCATTCCTCTGTCAGTGCACGGATGAGGATGTCCTTGTTTATTGGAGGACATTGGCGACCAGCAAGACTCCTACCCAAACCACCCCACACATTTTCAATGGGATGCAGATCTGGAGAACGTGCTGGCCATACGAGACGTTGAATATCCTCGCTCTCAAGACACTCCTGGACAGCGACTGTTCGATGACATGTTGCGTTGTCGTCCATGAAAATGAATCTAACACCGACAGCACCACGGAACATGCGAACATGAGGTAGCAGAACATCATTAATGTATCGTTGGCAAGTCATAATCCCAGTTGGAAGCACATAGAGGGACGTACGGCCATTGATCATGATGCCAGCCCATACCATTACACTACATGTCGGATATCAGTCCCTTTCCTGTATGTTTGCTGGACAATATGCAGTACCACAATCACGCCAGATCAGTTGTCGTCGACAATCAGACGATAGACTGTACTATTCTCATCTGAGAAGAGGACAGCAGACCAGTCGTTATCAGTCCAATTGCGATGTTGATGGCACCATTGCAAACGGGCGGTACGGTGACGTCTGGACAATGGGATGCACACAACAGGACAGCTGGCGTATAGTCCTCCTTCATGCAAACGTCTGGCGACAGTTTTTCGGGAGATCCGCTCGCCAGTAGCAGCCATAAACTGATTTGCTACCTCACTAGCTGTGCTGCGTCGGTGTCTTTTTGTTCATAGCTCTATGAACCGATCTTCTGCAGGTGCCATACTGCAAACACGACCTCCCCCGTGACGTTTGCTACACTCCCCATTTGTTTGAAATGATTTCCAAAGCCTTGAAACAACACTGTGGCTGACGTCGAACTCCCTGGCAACATCTGTTATTTTTCACCCTTCTTCAATCTTGCCAATAATACGGCCGCGCGTTAAATCATCTAGGTGATGTCGGGAAGACATACTGAAAATTGCAAGTTCGTCAATTGATTCTTTCCCTTTTAACTTTGAGTTTGAACAACAACTGTCAATACGCGTCAAATCCTTCATATCTCTTATCAGCGCTATGACGTCACGAACTAGTTCGCCAATCCAAAATTTGCATACGCACAACACGTCTTACTGTATCCCGCACTTATGCTAATTTCCACATTTCCCTGCCTTCCATTTTATGGTTGCTATCGTTGCTATTGTCACCCGTCCTTAGCAGTTGTCCGGCAGTGTAGATAATACGTAACGTAGGCGGTCGTTTCCGATCCAGTGTAGGAAAACTGATCACATAAATATTTATGGACCGCATAAAAATTGCACTTTGTGTCAGAAATTTTGCAATTTCACGGGGTGGGGGTTACCCCTAAACCTAAACAAATATATATATCACCTTTCTTATGGGTTAAAAAAGCTTACCTTTATATCACTAGACAACGCTATCAATAGACGAACGTCGTACTTTAAAATTTGGAAAAGTTTAAGTTTAGGGGTGTCAACCCCACCCCCGCCCCAATGTAAATAACATATGTAATCTTTTCATGGGCTCTAAGAAGCTCAAACTTAAATCATTAGAAAACGCTATAGACGAACAGCGCACTAAAAAATTTGGAACAGTTTAAATTTAGTGCGTGTTAACTCCCCACCTGTAAGCTAATATATATAATCTTTTTCATGAGCTCTGAAAAGCTGAAACTTAATCATCATTTTGACGGCCTGCCATCTAACAGGTGAAACAAGTCGATTCCATTGGCTGCCATATTGCTCGCGGTGATTTCTGTACTCAGGCGTTGTTCATTGTATAGTATTATGCATTTGAACAACTGGAGTTTTATAGAAAAGGGGGGGGAGGCAGCGAGAAAGTACGAATAGTAGACGTCTATTTTCTGTCCTCTAGGGATCAGTTAAACTGCACTTATTTTCACGTCGGGAAGGGAAATTTTAGTTGCGAGGTAGTCAAATGATTTTTCTCACAGAATTTCATACCAGCTCTTGCTATCGATTACTAGTTCAGAGAACTAGTAATCGATAAATTCCAATTTCTTATTGATCATAGAGTGTACCAGAAGCCTGAGGAAAATGCCGTGCTTTGAGCTTGGTGGCAGATGTGACTGGGCAGACGGTCTAATGGCCGAAGTAGATTGAGGACTAAATCATATCGGTTTGTGCGCTACTTATTAGTAACATAGACTACCTCCATTTGGAACAAAAAATTTGAAAACCAAATCGTGAAATTACGTATCCTGGTTGCAGACTGTGAAAATTTTTAAATTATAAGAGAAACATTTCGCAGCGGAAACGTTACCCAACAAAGTAGAAAAATGTCAAATCGGACTCTTGGAAGCAGAGATATCGATAAATATAAGATATGCATCTACGCTCCCTGGCCGGAAAAAACATGCATTATTTTAGGAAGAAAGTATTCTCCCAAAGTTTTCGATGTGAGCGGTATCGGTTCAGAAAATAATTTTTTCAGTAGAGTTTTCAGCAGCTCAAATTTTGTGGCAAATACATCTTAAGCCGAAATTAATACTTATGCCCTTGGTGGCCATTATTTACCAAATAGTAATTATATGAAAACCATTTCCCATTAGGAGCTGTATTCGCTGAAGAAAGCATTTTTTAAAATCGGAGTTTTAGAAGTAGAGATATCGAGGAAATCGCACTTTATTTTTACGCCCCCTAGCGGAATATGTATGCGTAACTTGACAAAGTTACTATACTTAAATTACTCTTCGACAAAAATGGAATCGAAAGGTAAAAAAATTCAATCGGGCGTTTACAAGGAAATATATTGAGTAGATTGTATTTTGAATTCGTTATCATCCGCATTTACGTCCCATAGCGGCGAAATTGCACATCGTAAAAAAAGAAAACCAAATGAAGGATCATCATTCGCATATTCCATGCTTCCAAATGCGAAAAGAATTTTTCGAATCGGACCAATAGTTGCAGAGTTATGGTGTCTACAGTAGGACCGACGGACAAACCGATAACATAAGCACGATCGGTTTTTTTTACAAAAGGCGTGCTAAAAATTCACGGAAGGTTAAGATGTATCTTTTTTTTTAAAATACACCGTCAAAACTTATGCGAAATAATGTAACAGTACCCCCCCCCCCTTTTTTTAATTAAAAAATTTTGTACAACTTTGTTTTCTGTTTGGCTTTTTTTTTGATTAAAGAAATAAAAACTAGCTTTGAACCTAGGGTTGAAAAATGGCTTTTTTTTTCATGGAAAAAATTGCTTTTTTTTTAACTCACGAAAGATTTAGTGCTCCAGGTGAATCCCTTCCCTCTAGCAGGTGAAAGCTTTAGGCGTAGCAGGAATAGGCGAATCAAGAATTCTTTCCTCGCCTAAAATGCCGGGACCCATTAAATTTCGACGTACGAGGAATAGGCGAATCAAGAAGTAGCCTTGAGTTTCCAGGTTGTCACTACGCTAACAGAATAAATCATTCATTAGAATGGCCCGTGCGACCCATGGGTTTTAAAGGTCACATTGGGTGTCGGTAAACTGCCAAATGTGACGAGAGCTCATCACCATAGTGTGATTAACAATTACGATGTTAAAACATAGTGACTTCATGAATGACTCACAACGAAAGCAAATGCGGGGAAAGGGCAGAACAAATTGCCAAAACAGCAGGTGCTTCGCAGCCATTCATCATTCGCGATGAATCTTCGCTTCTCTCGAACAAGTGTGTCACAGGATTCAAATGAATGCATTCTCGTGTTGTTCCCATTTTTAAGTTTCACTGTATTTTGCGGCTTATTTCTCACCCACAAAGTGGTTGGCAATTATAATTTCTCGACATTAATGGGAATTTCTTTCGAACTCATTCTGGCACAAGGAAATTACACCCTCTGCAATTACAGCGTGTCTGGCGACTTCATAGATCATTCACAACAGTGAGTGAGAGAGAAAGAGAGCTATCACGCAGCATTCATGACGAAGAGTCATTAGTTATGAACCAATCGATCACGAATGGTGCATCACTGGTGCAAAAATTATAATTTTGTAACTCTCAAATACATATTTGTATTATTTTCCTGATAGCAACTCTAGAACATCGAATTTTGAAATTTTTAAGGCTACGTTGTGAAAAGGTTATTTTCCTAAAGGATAAAAATTACTTTTCCAGCTAAGATTTGAATTGTTTTCTGCGCTTACGATTTTAATTTTTTTCCCAAAATTTCGCTGTCAAATGCCTCAAAAACATTCACCTTTTTATACAGTAGCATGTTTAAATATTATATAATTTAATCGGAAATTGATGTTAAACTTAACAGCACTTTCAAAGCAGGTAATAGCTATGGTCAGATTAACGACTGAGGCATCCTAGGGCGTTGTATCATGCCCCATGGATGTAGGGCTGAGCGAATTTCTGCAAGTTCTTCCTGCGAAATAAGTGATATCCCTCTTTCCTAACTTCGACATTGCGTTAAGAATTATCCTGAGCACGATGACTTCAAATGTATTTGATAAAAGTTCTTTTAGTATTCTTAAGAGATATCTTAGAAATTGATCCTCGGATTTGGGACTTTCCAGTTTGGCTAGTTTTGCTGAGAATGCTGAACTTGTAAAAGAACCTGAATTTGAAGGTGTCTTTAAAAGCTTTGTTGCCAAGAAAGTACGTTAAGTGGACTTTTAAGAAGAGCTATCATTAAAATGTTTTTTCATTATTGATAATAATAGTTCAAGATAATTTTTTATACCTCTAAAGTAGTCCATTTTTAAAGTTATTCTTCTTCTTTATTTTTACCATTAAAGTTATCGCAACTTGTAGCTCTTTCATTAGTATTGTAACGATCCTTGCTCCTTTATAGCTGTTACTCAACATAGCCACGATCCCGCGAGGGCTTTCCATAATTTTATTGGTTCGTTCCCAAAAGAATCACTGCTTGGAAGAAAAATATTGAATCCGGAACATTTATAACAATAACAAAAGCAAACAGTTTATTTCGCTAAAACTCTGTGACTTGGGACTTCTCGAACGGCAGGCCAATGGAATACTCAGTTTGCTTTGTCTCTATCTCCTACTACACCGCTGGCCACCAAAATGCAACACTAAGAAGAAAGCATCCGATTGGCCTGAAATCCGCATCATGCGTCGCCCGCGAGAGGGCATGCAAACGATTAGCATTAGCATTGCAAATCATGTGCGACCAGCATGCCACCGTGAAGCACTATAAGAAGGGTGCACAGAAGGCAGGGTGTGAGTAGTGGAAGTGTGTTGTGCTGCCGGACCCGTGCGTGGGAAGCTTCCTGATGCCTCGTCTCAGAATACGGCAGTCATTCCAGCACGTTTCGGAGTTCGACAGAGGACAAATAGTAAATTATCACGACAGCGGTTTATCGTACCGAGACATCGGCGCCCATGTGGGACGACGTCCAGCCACAGTGAGGCGAGTATAGATTCGGTGGGTGCAGGAGGGACGGGCGGACCGACGTGAGTGATTGTCGCAGCCGCGGAAAACCACCGAACAAGAGGACCGGCATGTTGTGCGGCGGGCATAGACGGGTCACACAGCCACATCACGAACGTTAAGGCAGGAATTAGGGTGTGTTGCGCAACAACCTGTGTCAGCACGTACCGTTCGACGTCGTCTGCATGAGCGAGGACTTGCCGCACGGCGCCTATTGCTCCAATTACTATTGACGTTACACCACCGGCGAGTGCGGAGATAGTGGGCCGTTGAACGCCGCAGCTGGACTACGGAATGGCTCGACATTGTCTTCTCCGCCGAATCCCGCTTCTGCCTGCAACACCACGATGGTCTGATCCGCGTGTGGCGGCACCGCGGCGAGAGACTGTATGACGCCTGCATTATCCATCGCCATACCTGTCCGTCATCTGGCGTTATAGTTTGGAGCGCAAATGGATATGACAGCAGCACCCCTCTGGTACTCATCGCCGGTACATTCAACAGCCACCGCTACATCTCCGACGTTTTGGAGCCTGTAGTTCCTCCCTTAACCGCAGGACCAGTCAGTTGCCACGTTTCAAAAGGACACTGCGCGCCCGCAACTGGCACGCACCGTGCAACAATTCTTCACGGCCCACTAGGTGTCACTGCTTCCATGGCCTGCCTGTTCTTCCGATATGTCGCCCATCGAACACGTCTGGTTGCTGATCGGCAACTAAGTGGCCCGGCAAGCACCACCCGCGGCTACGCCTGAGGAGCTGTTGCAACGTGTGAAAGCAGCCTGGACCGATATACTCCAAGCCCACATACAAAGCTTCTTTCGCTCGATGCCACGGCGTGTAGCGGCTGTTATTGCCCGCCATGGGGTCACACGAACTATTGATGTTTGCGTATTCCGCAAGTCGCACGGGCCTGTAAGCTCAATCGTTTCATCTTTGTGTCTGTTGTTAGGTGTCCAGTAAATCTGGCTTTGATATCTCGTGTCCTTCTTAATTTTGCATTTTGGGTGGCCAGCAGTGTATATGGACGGTAGACCGACGCCAAGCTAACGTCCCAACCTTTCTCTCAAAACCAAGTTTCCGTTTTTCTCTCTGCCACTTCCGAAGGGTTTCTTCTCTTCTACGTACTTTCAGAAAATCTCCACTGCCAACTTGAGCTAATTTCCTAGTTAATTTCATCTACGTGGGGCTACCTGCAAACACACTTAAGCTTGAGTTTCTTTCATTAACGTGCTCTTGTGATAATCCCATTGCCACACAAAATAGGTACAATATACTTCAAATACATATGTACTAAGGCAACTGTAAATCGGCTAATCGCGTGTATCTGACAGGAACAGCCTTAAAACAAGCTGATTCTGCCCCAAAATGGCGCGAACAAAGAAGTTCCACGTGGAAATGAATATATAATATATTTTTCGCCCAGTTCTAAGCCATTGGAATTTTGGAGAGGGAGAGGTGGCTTGTGTTTTTTCTAGCATGCGTTGTAGATCTGTCAGTCGTGATGTGGAACTGGAGGCGCTTCTTCGACGACTTTACAATACACAAAAAAATTGCGTAGAAGCCAATGCGGTACGTCCGGCAGGCAGTCTCAAGCACAAGTGCAGCCATAAGTTAACCAGCGAACCGAGCTACCACGTAGTGACAATACTACATTTTACTGTCCGCATCATGTGCAAACAGCCCACCGACCAAACAGCCTTTTCTAGATTCCGACCTTTTTACAAATGAATATCTCGGCTCCTAATAATGGTACATACACAAAAATTTAGGGGTGAGAGAGAATAGTCAAAAGATGATGCTGACAAGGTAATTATGTAAATCAGTACATAATGTGCATGATTATTTACAAAATAAAAATAATCGCAAAACAGCAGGTTGAAGAGTAGGGAACAAGCCACTGAGGCTTCGCTTCTCTGCTTTGCATTCAGTGTAACTTGGGAGATAGCAGAGAGAATGTGTCAGTGTCTTGTATGGTATCGCTCCTTTAAATTGTAGGACAAAAAGCAACAAAGGACACAAACAATACCACGGAAAGAACAATGGGAATGAGTCATGGTGGAACACCCAAAACTAAGTAGAACACCGTGTTGTAAAGAGGGCAGCACGTGTAATTGAGAAAACAGAAGAGAATGTTGTGTGCACGGGTGTTAGGCCATATACGTCGGCACACACAGAGAAGCGTGGCTCCTGGGCCTCAAAATACAATGCCAAGTATTTATCACAGAGGCAACCCTTTATGGTGATGTGTAAGGGTAAGCAAGCGGTACTATCGACAGTAGATAAAATCTAGAATGTAACCCAACATTCTGAAGGGGTTTCTTTGGACCCTTTATGGTGATGTGTAGGGGCAGGCAAACGGTACTATCCATAGTAGATAAAATCTAGAATGTAACCCAACATTCTGAAGGGGTTTCTTTGGACCCTTTATGGTGATGTGTAGGGGCAGGCAAACGGTACTATCCATAGTAGATAAAATCTAGAATGTAACCCAACATTCTGAAGGGGTTTCTGTGGACCCTTTACGGTGATGTGTAAGGGTACGGAAACGGTACTGTCGATAGTAGATAAAATCAAGAATGTAACTCAACATTCTGAAGGGGTTTCTGTGGACCCTTTATGGTGATGTGTAAGGTTACGCAAACGGTACTATCGATAGTAGAAAAAGTCTGAAATGTAACCCAACATTCTGAAGGGGTTTTTGAGGACCCTTTATGGTGATGTGTAAGGATACGCAAACGATACTATCGATAGTAGATAAAATCTAGAATGTAACCCAACATTCTGAAGGGATTTCTGTGGATCCTTTATGGTGATGTGTAAGGGTACGCAAACAGTACTATCGATAGTAGATAAAATTAAGAATGTAACTCAACATTCTGAAGGGTTTTCTGTGGACCCTTTATGGTAATGTGTAAGGGTACGCAAACGGTACTATCGATAGTAGATAAAATCTAGAATGTAACTCAACCTTTTGAAGTGGTTTCTGTGTACCCTTTATGGTGATGTGTAAGGCTATGCAAACGGCACTATCGATAGTAGATAAAATCTAGAATGTAACCCAACATTCTGAAGGGGTTTGTGTGGACCCTTTATGCAACGGAACACTGTGCCATCACTGCACCCCTATAGGCTTCTTGAAATGTTTTGTATACATGTTCCCTAATCTTTAAAGACGAGCATAATGTTTTAGGGTGTGTGGTTGTTTAGGAGCGGACTAGAACCTCACGTTTTCTAGGTGAAACGATATATAATTACAGAGAAAGTGTTATGGCCCTTCTCTCACAAAAGGGAACAATACCAGGCGTCATACATAAGTGGGAAACGAATTTCCCAGAAGAAATAATTCTTCACTAATACATGGAAAGAGATAAAAGTGTAATCATTGGCACTGATGTGATGTATTTTCACTATTCTTCATGTAGCCACACTTTCAGAAAACTTGAAAATTACATTGCCCTGGAGCGGGATTCTTACCCGCACCTCCAGATTACCGGTCGGTAATGCTATACGTTACACCACCTAACTAAGACAAGGAAGTTCCAAACAACTCCACCGATAATCAGGAGGTGCGGGTTTGAATCCTGCTACAGGGCATTGTAAGTTTCAAGTTTTCTGAAAGAGTGGCTACATGGACAACAGTGAAAATACGACACACCAGTGCCAATGGTTACAATGCCAGGCATATCTGGTCCGTTGCCTGCACCAATGCCTTTCGTTTAATCTGTAACGCGTGTTCATTACTTAGTTTTTATTCGTCATGGAAGAATAAATTCTTACGTTTCAGTCAGCCATCTTGGAATGCAAAACTTCTCGCTCTGAAGACGTTGATGTTTTGATGCGTTTTACTGGCTCTTTCATTTCTGTGATTCGTTTATGAAAAACAACCAATGTATATCGATATTTCCAGCGTATCTTTCAAACTTTCACTTATCTCTGCGAATCGACGTACTTCACCAATGAAAACACATCAGATAAAGCATACCTCCTCTCTAATTAATAAGAAAGAAACTTCGGTTTCTGTTCCACTGCAGGAAATTCATACTAATTAGTACACTGAAGAGCAATTGACTTAGAGACAGCTGGCGTTATGCAAATGTGGCGCTGTGGGCGTCCCTGTAAACAGAAACGACATGACGTATGCAGCGATCCGACAATATAAGGAGTGATGCGACGGTAATCAGTAAGAGTCGGACGCAGTATGGGGAAGACGAAGGATCTAAGTGCATTTGATCGTGGGAAAATTGTCGGGGCACGAATGGGTCACTCCATCTCGAAAGTCGTGCAGGCACTGGGATTTTCACGAGCCACTATGTCACGGGTGCACCGTGAGAACATCGAAACCGGTAAAACCATCCCTGCAAGGGCCAAATGCTGTGGACAGCAGGGTGTAGATGAGTGGGTCATCGTCGGCCAGCTCGCATTTTAACAGTCGATAGACAGACGACAGTGCAAGAAATCACTCGGCAATTTAACGTTAGTCCACAAAAACGTGTAAGCAGCCACACCATGCAGAATCATCTCCTCGCTATGGGGTACAGAAGCCATCGTCCCACGAGGATTCCGCTGCTGACCGCACATCACGGGGTGCAAATATTAGCATGGGCGCGGGATCATCGCCACTGGACCCTAGATATGTGGTAAAATGTTGCCGGGACTGGTGAGTCGAGATTCAAGTTGGTACATGCGGATGGCAGGATACGAGTACGGCGCAAACTACATGAAGCTATGGATCCTTCTTGCCATCAGGGTACTGTTCAAACTGGGGGAGGGGGCATTCTCCTCTGGGAACTGTTTACGTTAACTGAAATAGACCCCTGGTACCTGTGACATCGTCCTTCACAGGTCAACGTTACCGGGATACCTTGGACGACCATTTGCTCCCTTTGTGCGTCTTCAACATCCCACTGGGGACCTCATCCTGCAACAAGACAATTCACCGTGCCATCGCTCCCGAATTGTATCCGAATGGTTGGATGAACACTCCACCGACGTGACCTCGCTTCCTTGGCCAGCTAGTTCACCTGACCTCACTCCCATCGAGAGAGATGTTCGAGGCTCTGACTCCCCTTCATCAAATCTTCGTGAACTGTGGGAGCTTGTTCAGGAGTCGTGGATCCGTATGGCTTCCTAAGACTACCGGTGTCTTGTCGAGTACATGCCGAGACGAATCGCCGTCGTCATCTGGGCGAAAGGTAAGGCTACACGTTACTAGACAGGTATCTCTAATTCAATTGCTCTTCAGGGTATAGTCTAACTATTTTAAATATCTCTCCTCTAATACTATAAATCACTGTGAAATGTGTTTGATGTCATGTTTGCTAATCTCCGTAAAGTGTGTATTAGTGTAATGTTTGTCAATCACTAGGAGACAACTCATAAAAACTTGCTCTTGGGTTGGCGCAGATAAAATGTCTGAAAGAAGAGTGCCACATGGAAACCCTCTAAAAAAGCCAGAACGCCTACCCGCTGGGTCAAACTAGTTCATCTCCGTATAGACACACGGGTTGCGAGGCTATGGAGTCAATCGAAATAAAATCCTGTTGTCTCTGAGGCAAAGAAGTACTCAGCTTGGTCTTTGGAAAAATGTTTAACGCAAGCAAATGTTCCAGATGCCAGAAATGATAATTATTCTTGAAAGCAAAGTTTAGGAGATATGCAAGATGCAGCACAGTTTCATAGCCCAACGCAGGGATTTATTGGACCGTCCGTTGGGAGATATGTAGGTAACCGTTTGCGTGTGACAAGAGAACCACATGTTTGAAGTTCAAAATAACTGCTTTGTACGGAGCTCCACGTGCATATGCTGCATTTCGGCACAACAGCTGTCTAGAATTATGGTCTTACCTTGTCGGAGAAATAAATAATATATCAAACTAGCTGCAGACAACCATACGGGAACAAGTACTGTCAGCACGGGTAACGGTAGTTTCGAACAGTGTTTTGTTGGATCTCTGGTATCCAACATCTGTAATGACCTTTTACGACTGTTGTGAAGCGCCCTTTTCTCATCGTAGATTAGGATTAGGTGCAGTAATTCTTACCACCTGTGCCTGACATGGAAGATATTGAACACCTCCAGACGACATGTCTGACTGGCTGCTGTACTGTAAATTTATGTGGCACCCAGATATCCAGCTTTTACACACGCAGAACCGCCAGATGCCGAACAACCGTCGAGTGATGCACACAGACCAACAGTGCAGTGTTACAGAAATACTTCGTTGGGACTTATTCTAGGGTATTTTCCAGCTTTCCATTATTTACAGTTCCTGGTAGCCATCCGTTGAAGAGGGGTATTTGCAAGAAACATGTCAGCTTCTAGTAATTTTTAGCCATCCGTTGACGAGGGGTATTTGTAAGGGACGTGTGAGCTTCTAGTAATTGTTTAGCTATGCGTTGACGAGGGGTATTTGCAAAGGACGTGTCAACTTCCAGTAATTTTTATCCATCCGTTGACGAGGGGTATTTGCAAGGGACGTGTCAGCTTCCAGTAATTTTTAGCCATCCGTTGACGAAGGGTATTTGCAAAGGACGTGTCAGCTTCTAGTAAATTTTAGCCATCCGTTTACGAGGGGTATTTGCAAGGGACGTGTCAGCTTCCAGTAGTTTTATAGCCATCCATTGACGAGGGGTATTTGCAAGGGACGTGTCAGCTTCTAGTAAAATCATGGTCATCCGTTGACCGGGGGTATTTGCAAGGGACGTGTCAGCTTCTAGTAATTTTTCAAACCATCGATGTGCAATGTGTTTCTTTACAGTACCTTCACAAAACGCCGCATTAAAGTTTTGGGTCATCGTAACCTCAAAATATTTGAGTTTGGAACCACACAAAAAGAACCAGGCGCAACTGTTCTGTCTCCGTTGTCCACTTTAACAGAAGCCTGCGACCTTGGGGTGGAGCTAAGTTACGAAGTGAAAAAATTCTATTACATTCTTAAAAGTTCCAGTGGCGTGAAAACTAGTTCCAGTGGCGAGAGATGCATGCTTGATGTAACCAGGAATGAAAAGAAGAGGAACCTGTATATAAGAAAAATGACAGGAGTGGACGACATCGTGACCTGGGTGAAATCACTGAAATGGAAATGGGCTGTACATGTTGCCAGAAGAACGGAACACCGATTTACAACCGCAATTGTAGAAGAAATTTGGGGAGATATTCACCCAGCAGTGGATTGATAATGGTTGATGATATATATATATATATATATATATATATATATATATATATATATCCCCACCCCATCGTGGAATATATGTATATCACATCTGATATCTGTAAAAGATTGTACGGAATCTGTCGTTAAAGCGTGTCAGTGTTCGTACAACTTAGAACTAATACGTATCCCCTATTTTTAGTTCATCACCAGACAAACACGTCATTTCGTTAATTATTTGGTCCCGCTACACGAAGACTTATTTGAGAAGCCAGACTGTTACATGAGCATGATACTGAATATTTCACAGTTGCATTGCTTTTTGTCAAACTTTTAAACTTTTTTTTCAAAGTATTAGCTGCTCGTCATACGCAATATAGCGTGCTCACCATGAAATAAATCAAAATTCTTGCCCTATATATAAAACGTTTGCTTTTCCATAACTCTGATTTGCTTCTTCCTAGCGGATAATAAATGATTAATTGCCATAGTTTTTAACGTTTTCATCTAGAGCTATTATCAAAGTATAACGTTTTTCACTCGCTCTCTGCCCCTGATTTACCCTGATAACTTACAAACTAGTGGAGGTAATTCAGTGAAACTTGACACTGATCTGCTTTGGTGTATAAGAAACAGCGTCAGGTAACTGCCCTGAACAGCGAACAGGCAATCGGCGTTTACTTTGCGCAGGCGCGTCACACGGGATAGAGAATAGCGAGTGGCGACGCTACTCTCTAGGCCATGTGTGTATTCGCTGTTCTCCGCAGTTGGTGTGACGCATCCGACTGTGCTGTTGTTAGGGGATATTCAACCGTCATCGTTTAGTTCAAAGTTTGGAAACCACTGGCAAAATCGACCATTCAGTGTCTGGTAAAAATACTAGAAACCACGAGAACATTTTTGATGTTCACGAAGAAGGACGTCCGATACTGCCCAAAGCCATAGTGCAGGAAGTGAAAAACAGACTGCTGGCCTCCAAACAGAAGTCCTTGCGTAAACTGTAGAAGAAAATGGGGTTTTCTTCGAGCACATCTCAACGAGTTGTAAACAAAACAAAGCTGTATGCATATCAAGTCACTGCTGTGCAATAATTAAAACCTCTCCACGAACAGATGAGACTGAATTATTGTCATTTGTTCTTGCATTTTGTTAATGCACATCCAGGAATACTGGACTACACGCGGTTCTCCAACGAGGCGTGGTTTTACCTAAGTGGACACGTCAATTCCCAGAATAGCTGTATTTGGGATAGTGTGAATGCTAACACCGTGCATGTGACAACTGTTCATGGTGAAAAAAATGGGGTGTGGTGGGCTCTGTCGCGGCTTATTTGCCCAGTCGTCTTCCATACAACGGTGGATACTGCAGTCTACATGGGAATCTTCTATGAGTTTGTGAATCAGTTGGGGGAGGGGGAACGTGGAACTCCGTACTGGCTTTTTTCAGTAGGATGGTGCCACCTGCCACACCTCCAATGTCAGCATGGCTGAAATTGTTTCTTTCTTTAAAGAATGTGTCCTTTCTAAGGGAATTAGGCCACCAAGGTCGCCTGACCTTACCCCACCAGATTTATTTTCATGGCGCCTGCTTAAAGAAAAAGTCTCTCGCAAAAAGCCACGGACTCTCATTCAACTACAGGAAAACATTCGGCGGGAAATTGAGGCTGTGACGCCCGATGTGTTGGTTAATACTTTTCGTAACATGTAGAGGAATGTGCAGGCATGTCTTGATGATAATGGCGACCACTTTCAACACTTGCTCGGAGATCACCATACTTCCCATACACCAAGGTACATCCGAGTCAAATTTCACTGAATTACGTCCATAAGTTCGCAAGTTAAAAGGGAAATAATTCAGGGGCCGAGAACGAGTGAAACACCCTGCAGAACCAAAATCAAAGATCTAAAGTTATAGATGCGATTTCTTTTTCACAGCATTTCAAAGCTATTGAGTGGTATGTCAATTCTAAACCTTAACTGCTATGAATGTATATCAAAATTTAACAGCGTGTTTTAACTTTTACTACAGAGTTTGTGAACTGCTTTGTGTATTACTTTAAACAGCATGCACTGATCGTGTGGTGAGTTAAAGCGATTTTTGTCGTTCGCAGCAGTAGAAACTGCCTAGCATTGCGCTGAAAGAGAATTAAACAGTGATAATATAATAGAGTGTACACAAAAAGGTTAATAATACTGTATTTTTTTCTTTTCCCAAGAAAGCTTTAAAAATGCGAAATAATCTATCGTAGCTAGGTACGTCATTCGATGGGAACGCAGTCAAAGGCAACGTAAGATGGCTGTCACTCAGGAGCGTTGGTTTCAGAGTTTTACGTAGAGATTTCTGTTATGCACCCTCCCCTTATTCTATCCTCCTTGTTCTCGGCAGCTATGACGAGAAAGGTGTGCTACTACAAAGAAATTATGTAATACGTGTTATCCTCAGTAGAGATCGCTTTACTATGCTAAAAGAGATTATGTAATACGTTCGAAGATATTTCATGTGTGTCATCCATTTATCGGTATATCAATTAGCTCAGTTGATCCAGGCATTTTAGTACGTCTTTTGTTAGAAAAGCACGCTAATTAAATCACTTTGGCCTTCCGTCTATGGACACTATATTTCTGCGATTTACTTCGATTTGAAAATGTATTTTTGCATTGGAAAGCTTGAAATGTGAGAAAAATGATTCTTGCTCTCGGGTTTCGATGCATAACGTCGCTGCTAGATGTCGAAAATGCAGATGCTGTCGAATCCCAAATGTATTTTATTCCACCTATTTGCTTCTAAATATCCATTTGAAAAAAATCTGCCTTCGTTTTTGGGCTATTTATAAGGAAAATTATCTTGGGTACATTTTTGTTCACATGCAATGAATAGATTATCCGATATGTGGCATAAGGTACATTGCTATACCCCCGACATCTCTGCTTCTAAATGTCCTACCTGAAAACTTCTTTCTGAATGGGATGCATTTCTAACCTTTAATAGAGAATAATTTGGACTCCACGAGGCGAAAGTTTCTGCCGTATTTTCAACAAAAAATCTGAGCCCTGAAAACTCGATCGAAAAAATCTTCCGTTGTCCGATACCACTCACCTCGGAAAACCCTTTGAGAATTCTTAGTGCTTAATATAGTGTGCAGTTTTTCCGGGCGGTGACATATATCTTTTTGTTGTCAATGTCTCTGCTTCTATGAGTCCGATTTGAAAAATCATATCTTTATGGAGGAGCATTTTTGGTGCAAAATGTTTTCCTTCTAATTTCTAATTTTTCTTAACACTCAAATGTGTCGCCGGACGGCGAAAGCTCGAGTTTCCATTTACACCATGTTTACAACGATATCTGCGGGACTAAAAACCCAATCGAAAAAAATAATTTTCCGTGAGACACTACTAACAATGAAAATACTCTGGGCTTATTTTCTTCCCAATAATGTACCATTTCGTCACTTGGAGGCGCAAACCTTTCATATGTTTCCAAATGTGTTAACATCAGATGCCATTTACATTGTGGAACACTTTAGGCTAGTACCTGAAGAGTTTTTGTACTTCACAGTTCAGTGGTGTCCATGTATTTATGTTTGCCGCTGCACCTTTGCTTATAAAACACCTATTGGGAAAGGTGTAATATTTTCTATTTGCATGCCATTCGCTACAACAAATATGAGGAACACTATTTTCTCTAATTAGGGCACACATTTGTTGCCGGGGCGTAAAGGTCTAAACCCTTTCTGGGCATCTCTCTTTCCAGTGGACGTATTTGAATAGTTCTTTTTATTTACCACAGATTTCGCCATGAAGAACGCTTTTCACATACTTTCAACTTTTCCATTATATAAAATTCTTCCGCTAGTAGGCGTAGACTTCTATCATGTTTCTTTCTATATATCTTCTTTAAGCTGTTCGATTTGAAAATCTCTTTGTCTCCGATACCGTCTGCTATGGGAACATTTTTGTGCACTGTTTGTTAATTTTTGTGATATACCTATTAGTCACTAATGGAAGTAAGTGAATAAAAGGTATGTTATAAAATAATGCCGTTTTATTTCCCTGCTTGTATGTTATTTGGTGCTGTTTCTATTTCTGGATGTTCTTTCGCTTGTAAAAATCCTGTGGATTTTTTTAACCGGTTCTATGGATTATGAATAAATTTTAGTTATCTTATTCGCGTCGGAAAGAATTCAAATGACGCACTCATTACACCAGAAAATTCGGTGCCATCTTTGCTTTTTATTCACCGTTCTGATTTCATTGCATTAATCAAGTCAAGTTGGGAATTATTTCTCGCATAATTTTCACCGAAGGAATGCGTCACTGACATCACAGTTCGAATCAAAGGGATGACCACATTGTTCAGTTCTTGTTCATGTGCTGAGAGCCTTGCATCAGACGGACGAAAGGATCGATAGGGAGACAAATTATAGTGGAGTTACAAGGTGCGTCACCCAGATCACGAGACAAGTCTTTTGACTAGATGAACCCTTTTCTTACAGTGATGGTGACAAGTGTCTTGACCAGGTCAACGCTTTTTTAGTGGTGATGGTATCTTCAGGAGGCTACGCCTATTTCTTGTAGAGTCTCCATGGATTTCGTTCCCACCCAGGGGGTAGGGTGGTGTCCTAGTGATGTCGCGAGTGCGACTGATCTTCAATGCTGGGTCTTTGCATTCTTTTCTCTCGTCATGTCCCTAGGTATATTCGAAAGACATGTTTTTCTCTAGCTTTCCGTCACTTTTTCTTTTCCTTTCCAACGGAGTTCAGTTAGTAACATCTCTTAATTTCTAATTTTCGTAAGGCAGTTATAAACCTGGCGTCAGACATTGTCTTACTAATGCTACTTAGCATTCAATTCAATTCAATAAATAAAATGCAGATCCAGCTACTGCGGCTATACACCGCATATTTGAAGATGAAAAGAGGGAAGGCCATTGTATAGGATCTGGGACGAAAATCAGTAGAGAGATATAAATGTTTAAAAGAGACAAAAAAAGGAAACGGTGATAACGTGGCAAAATGGCAGACGATACTAGAGCAGAGCACGCACTGGGCACGCACTTCAAGAGGGATGGAACAGACCACCTTATTTTTTATCGAGGATCGAAAATCCTCAGACTGCCGGATGAGTCTATTTATATATATTCAACTTTAGATTTGTAAATATGTTTATCAAATACTGATGGACAATTGGAGAACGATTCTTTCAAAATGAATTACTCTTCACCATGAATGATTCGCTCTCAGTTTGGGAATCATCATTCAATCTGCCATTACTGCGACACACGCCGAAGTAGCAATCTGTTTATCTTTCTTATGCCTGCATTAATTCGGAAACGAATTCCCATTAAGAAAAATAATGTAGAGAATGAAGAAAAGTAATGTAAGAATAAGAATGATTCATGAATGCTGTTTATTTGAAAAATGTGCCCGAATCGCGTTCTTTGGGGCAGTTTGCCAAAAGGATCTGTAGTCTTGAAAACACTTTGTTTTTAAACACAGATCTCTGTTACGAAAGGTGTACAGTTTGTGAGAGCAATGGTAACATGGAAATCGAATGGTCATTCGTAAGTTACTCTTTTCCGTGAATGTTGAATGCCATTACTGATATGAAAGCCTTCCGCACAACGTTTATGTGACTGTTCATCCGAATTGACGATTGAGTAAGTCCCCAATGTTTGGCTAAATATTTTGAAAACACTCTGCATGAGCAACGATGTTGCACAGCTTTATTTTTCAAGACGTAGACAAAAAAATCGTACAGATATGTCTCCCTGTTTTTATTTTGTTATTATTACTTTTATCCAGTGAAGAAAGCAATAAAATAACAGTTTATCCTGTAATGGCACTACCGCTTACTACACATGTGTATTGCCTTTGAGAAATAAATAAAACAAAATATTTCGCAAATTAATTTAGTTTCTGCTTCCATGTTTTCTCCTATATCATTGCTCATCTCACAATATGCACTTATTTCAGTTAGCAATAGATGTCACCACATTTAATTTGTTCACGGATGAGGTTCTTGCTTTATCAAGATGGATGGATTTTCACCACATGAAAAGCTGATTGTTCTGGAATTCCTTCGCATAATGTTATTACACGGGAAAGTACTTGGTGGTATTAATTACCTGGTGTAATAATTCAGAAGTACTTCCGAAATGCTACTTCTATAATATGGTTTTTGTTGTTCACTTTTTTCGATGAAAGTTCATCGGTTTTAGTAAAGTACATTCTGGTGTGTTACAACACACTGTTTAGAAATCCTTCCCGCATTTCTAAGAATGGGCGGGTTTGCTTACGTTTGCTATCGTGACCCAGCATACTCCACTACGCCCCATAAATAGTTCCACAACGAAGTGCAAAAGTACGAGTGCAATATTAGCGGACATTAATGAAGCAAAATGCGTTCTTCGTTTAATTGGAGGGTATTTCATAAGCAGTTGAAATGACTCTCGAATCTTATGATTTAGGAGAAAGTGATGTGGCACTTTCAAAAATTGAATGGCGCTGTTCGATGTTTTAGATGTTCTTTACTACGCACTTCAATGACTCAACAAATATAATAAAAATAATTTAATGGACGATAAAAGAGGGTAATTTTTATTTCAGATAATTGTAACGTTCGTTCCTGTATACATTTATTTATGTTTAAATTACAGTTCTTTTTTACGCTTTCCAACCGTAGGTTGAAGAAGCGTATATGCACCAGCTTTGTCCGACCTTCCGTCTGTCGGCACGATGACTCCCGAAAAAATGCTTCGATTTCGATGAAATTTTAGTATGTGGTAGGGGACCACCTGGGAATGACCCCTATTGAAAATGAGAGAAGTGGGGTAAAAGGTCACGGCATAGGAGCGGGATGACTCATTCCATTGCCCTTATACGTCATAACTTGCGAAAATATGGTTCGATGTGGATGAAATTTTAGTATATTGTGGGGAACCACCTGGGAATGAGCACTACTGAAAAAGGGGGAAGTGGGGTCACAGGTCAGGACATAGGAGCGGAATGCATTCCATTGCCTTTATGCGTCATAACGTGCGTAAAAATAGTTCGATTTCAATGACATTTTATTATGTGGTTGGTGAACACCTGGGGACGATCTCATGACGTCACATTCTCGCGCTAGATATGTTGGCGCGCGGTCACGCCATCTGTCTCATTACGTCACGCGTTGTGTGTGGATCCTATTAAAGTTTTATGATGTCACACTCTTGCGAGCAGATGGTCGCGATTCCCATCTGCCTCATTACGTCACGCTTTGTGTACGTATGTTCGTCCGCACGATAACTCGCGTAAAAATCGTTCGATTTCGATGAACGTTTAGTATGTGGAAGGGCATCACCTGGGAAGGAACACTATTGAACGTGAACGAAATGGGGTCAAAGGTTAGCACATTGGAGCGGGATCTATTCAACTGCTCTTATGCGTCATAACTAACGTAAAAAAGTTTCGGTTTCGATTAAATTTTATTATATGGTAGGGGACCACGTTTGAACAAACCCTATTGAAAATGGGCGAAATGGGGTCAAAGGTCAGGACATAGGAGCGGAATCTTTTCCATCGCCATTATGCATCATAACTTACGTAACAATTTTCCGATCTGGATGAAATGTTAGTATGTTGTAGGGGCCTGCCTATTAAATGGGCTGTCACGCATAACATTATCAGTATACGCTCGCTGAGCCATATTCATTTGGTATACCTCAATGTAGCATCTCCGAAACGCACATCACCAGCTCTATTCTGCTGCTCTGTCTTCTCTTTTTATAATCTGCCGAATACTATGTGAAGTATGTCGTGTTTCAAACACCGCCATCTGTCTGCTGGACAAACAAATGGACTTTCGTTATTCCGGAAGAAGAATGGAGTAGTTTGGATGATAAATCACTTTGTGAAGTGCAAATTTTCCTGTGATTCACAATTATCCTTAATTTTCGAGTACGTTTGTAATTCGCAGCAAACAACATGTGCCTAAAATCCTGTTTTCTGAAATCAGTAAAACATAACAGAATAAATACTGTAGAAATATTTTAGTATTTTCTAAATATTATTTCTAAATGCATTTAAGTGATATTATCTTTTCCTCAAAATGTATATGTATCATAGTATATGTATCAAAATGATAATGTATCAGAGTATATGTATCAAAATGATAAAATGTATATGTATCAGAGTATATGTATCAAAATGATAAAATGTATATGTATCAAAATGTATATGTATCAATGTATCATAGAGCATAAAATTATCATACTTATTTTGAATTTTGTTAGTTGAGACACTAATCAATGTAATGGAACCGAACAATTTTTTAAATACAAAAAAACAAACATAAATTTATAAATGCCTTTTGTGCTCCACAATGCTTTTCATTACTTCCTGAACTAATTTGAAAAAAAGAGTGTATTCTATTATGTTGCCGGATTTTAGTTACAGCTGATGTGTCAATATCCCATTTCGTAATCAAGCTGACTCTGTATTCGTCGCATGTCGAACTACGATTAATTCCTTAAAAGGGTAAATATGAAAAGATGTGAAGAATATGACCACTGCAGCCTACGACCCTTTCTTGAAGCGGTGTTGCTCATGGGTATTTTACCGAGCTTTTAAGCTAAAACTTATATCAGACTTGGAGAACATTTCGGAAGAAAAGAATGGTTAGCATATTGAGATTTAATGAAAGCAAGTTACATAAGATATGTTCATTCTATGGGGAAGTAATGTTGGGTTTACAAGAAAAACAAGTTACTTTTGATCTATACCTATACGAAAGCGCCTATCCTTTGAAAAAAAGGGAAAATAAAGGCGATTATGAAATCAAAGCTGTGGACCCGAAACCGGAATAACATCTTGCTCAGCACCAAAAATATTTGATCCTGGCGTAGGAATATGCCAGGTGCTTTTAAGCCAAGAATACCCATTACAGCATTGAACGCATTCGTGGCGTACAAACCGATTTACGGAGTAGAAAACTGAATCAAATCAATCGCCATTGATTACTAGGATTCGATCGAGTCATATGTAAACGTTCAAGCCGTTTAGGAAAAGGATGAATTTAATGCTATCACCCGTTTAGACGGATATACATTATTGCCTTCAATTTCAGAAAAGTAAATCTCCATGACATTTTGTTTTTGCTTTTACCTAATAGAAGACAGTAGTTCTCTTTATGTCAGCAGCCTTTTTTTTATATCCTTTGAGGTTTTTCTCTTTATATACAACAATTTAAATACATACCCTAAGTTCTCGGTTGATTTCCTCCGTTCCTAAGAAAAAAGCAATACCCGCAAAAAATGCCGTTCTCCTTGTGTTGCGAAGACCTGTAAACTATATAAATTTTCAAAACATGTTCCTTGGAACCTAGGACTTATTGTTGAACACATAAATTTCTATGTATGTGGAATACATTTCAAATTGTGCAGCATGTAAATTGTAAAAAACAACCATTCATTTTATTGTAATCCCGTTACATGTTTCAACAGTGTGGCTAAAATTTCCACAAAAATAAAATTTAAATTGCGTGAGAGAAAAGTTTTTCTACCAATTCTATACATATTCCGTTTTTCATCATCGCGCACAAAATTTAATAAAATAGTGAAAAAATGAAGTATAAATGTTAAAAAGAGTAAATCCTGACAGGTTCCAATTAAATCTTTCACGTAATGTGTGGTATGTTATAGGAAATGATATTTTCAATAACAAATACTTTATTCTTCGGAAGTTTTAATTAAAATGTTTCCGTTCGCCGCAGCACATGTTCCCTCCAAAATATCAGTTGACTAATAACCGCAGTTGGTGTTATCGCTTTCTTTGCTGAATGGTTCCTTAAGACTAGCTACTTTTGTCCCCGGTCACTTTGTTTAATTATTGTCTTATCGCCGAATTAAAAAAACACTTTTTGAGTCTTGCCCGTTTCAACATGCTCCAGAAGCCCAGGAGCATGTTCAAACGGGCAAGACCCGAAAATCCCTGATACGGTTGCCGTCAGAAATCTCTAGTGCGATAGCATGACTCCTTCATCTCTCGACTTCTTCATCGTTCGACATGGATCCGTACTCACGGGGAAAGTGTCGGTTTCTTCTCCGTTGGGAAAGTACATGCTTTATTTTGCATCTTGGAGTTCGTTATCCAGCCCTTCCGAATATTAAGTTGTCTGCTGATACGTCTGCTCTACACGAGTTCCTTCCCTTTGGCGCCATTTCGCATGTTGCCCGGAAGTCCCGGTCCGTGCTTATTTATTTTACTGGCCCGGAGCACTTTGGTCAGGCGCTCTCCATCCCTCTTTTTCTTGGCAACCAAAGCCTGGTTGCTACTCTTTTAGCCCAATGTCCTGTCTTGGTCGCTATGTATCCGGTGCTTCCGGAGATTTCTGACACGTTTTTGCTTGCTTCTGTTTCCCGCTATGGTAGTGTGGTCGTGTCTCTCCGTACGCTCACGGCGGCTCCCACCGATCAAGGTGATCGACCGCTACTCCTTTTCTTTCGACAAGCGTTCGTCGTCTTTCTGATGAACCATCAATTGCCTCATGCCCGACATCGTTTCGGGTTGTGTTTGGACACCATGTTCGGATTGTTAACGTCTACATTGCCTAACATTGGTTTCACTGCAAGTCGCCCGATCTTCGCCGTGCGTCCTGCGCTTCTGCTAGCTTGGCACCCGGTCTGCCTTGTCTACGGCTGCGTGTTCTTCGTCTGTGCCTCCACCTGCCAATGTCGCTGCTTTCTCGACGTCTTCCTATGCACCGCCTTTACGGGGCAGCGCATAGGAAGACGTCGAGAAAGGAGGGCCTCTTCCCCACTCCGGTGGTCTAACCTACGCCATCGCTTTCCTCGCCGATGATCGTTTCTGCTCCGCCCTTTGCGTCTTCCATTGGCGTAGTTCCTACCCCTGCTGCCATCCCACCGGACGCTGCCCGTCCTTACTCTTCTGCTGTCAGTACTCATGTTTATTCTCCACCGCCCTCGCTACCCTCATTCTCACAGTCCGAATGGTCCCCTGGTGCAACGTTTCCTGATCCTACCGTCCGGGCAATGTTCTCTCCGTCCCAGGCTGCCACCTTGCTGGATGCCTGCTCTGCGCCATCGTTGCCGACTGTCTTCACGCCTTAAGGTATTGTTGCGCCTGTTCATTCACCGTTGCCATTGGCTAGTAGCTGCCCCGCTGCGTCCGGTGTCGCCTTTCCTGCCTATGTACCTGCTGCTGTGTGCACGACTATTCTACCGCTGACTCGTTCACCTGCTTGTTCTCAGCTCAGCGATTCCGTCCCTGCCTCGTCTGTGTCGGCTTTCTCTGCAGCTGCGGTCTTCTGGCCTCCGCCTTCTGTTTCCCGGTTGGTTTATACTCTGGATGGCTTTCATAGCTCTCTCACTGTACGTGCTTGCTGAGCAGGCGGTGCTTTTTCGCCTGCTTTGTCATTTTCGCCACCGTTTCTCGGTGCCTCCAGCTCTTTGCGGGGCTTTCGTCCACGTGACTCGTCTTCTGAACTCGGCACTTCTGCTTAACGTCCTGCTTCACTTGCCAGGTCTCATTCTGCAGTCGTTATGGTACCTTTACTGTTCAGCGCGCATACTTCTTAAGCGATTCCGAAGAAACGCTGAAAGCGTCCGTCTCAACGTTCCCGCAAGAAGAGTGGCGCTGCCGATGCCTTGATTGCCTGCTGTTCCTGTGTCTCCTCCTTCACTTCCCCGTCCCTCTCCAGCACCTTGTCGCGCGGACTATCCAGATTACTACATGTATATTGATGTCCTTGACGCCTGGAATCCTGAAGTCCTGTGTCTCTCTTGCCGACGTCGCTAGCTCTTGTTTTGTTTCCCGTGACCTCTTATTCCCGGGTGTTTTAGACAAAGTTCCGCCAACTGCACCTAAACATATTTTGTCAGAATCGACGAAAAGTAAACGCGAGAGAGGAATGCAGTAAGATGACAAATATAAACGCGAGAGAGGAATGCAGTAAAATGACAAAATAAACGCGCGAGAGGAATGCAGTAAACTGACAAAAATAAACGCGAGAGAGCAGTGCAGTTAAAATTACAGTCCAGACACACACTAACTCTCTCCCCGGCTCGTTCTCAGAACGGCCGGTCTATGTTACGGTAAGAACTAGCTGATGACCTTAGCTTGCACCGTCCAAATGCGGATTCCGTTATGTTAGAATTAACTCTCTCAAAACAACAAAGTGACGGCTTTGCGCGAGCAATCCTTGCAGGATCCAGCAGTACTTTACCCGGATCGGATCGGTCCAGAGACCCGCAGCTAGCTGCTGTCCCCGTAGGGCCGACACCTCCCACCACTCCGTCATGGCCAGTGTGTGCGTTACATTGGGCAGTGGCTAGAAAATTCCTCTGCCTCTGCCTTGGAGATCCGACATTGGGAGAAAAGAAAATAGATACATGCACATTTATGCACCGAGGGCCTCATTTAGCGGGACATAAATCCTTTATTCAATGAGCCCTCTCTCACAGAAATGAAAAAGAAACTATTTACACGGTATTTACACTGTCGCAGGACTAGGGCCTGTTCTGCGGTGATGATGACTCTGGGCCGGAGTCTTTCGAATCCTCTTCTATGCAGGCATCCGTCTTCTGCGGTTACCCTTCGATAAGGTAAACGGACTGCCGTTCCACAAGATGGTTGGCTAACTCGATTAGTCCCTGTCTCGCTCTTGGGTGTGCGAAAAGGATCGAGGGGTCTCTCGTCTTCGGCAATTCTTGCGCCAAGCTCTTCTCATACCTGAAAGAGAATCGGATTCAAGAATCATGCGTGACATCTGTAGTCTGAGCACCGCAGCCGCACACTCGTTCATGTACCGCAAACCGGTGGAAGTACTCCGGCGACACGCCATGGCCGGTTAGTACCTGTTTTTGGAACCCATCACGCTCAATGCGCCTGATCGAGATTCGGGGAGGAATACCGTATGTTTTCCTACCAGTCTCCCCTTCTGCTGAAAGTCATGCCCTCTTTTCCAGCAACTTCCTTTGCTAGCTGGTCCGCTCGTCATATCCAGCGGTTCCGATATGGCTTCAATTCCAATGGAAAGAAACCCCCGTACTTCCTGCAGTCTTTACCAACGATTTGATCTCCCCGACCAGGGGAGTTCTACTCCCGAATCGGCCAAGCGCCTTCAAGGCCGCTTGACTGTAGGAGAAGATGCTTAGGGACCCTTCGCTGCGAATGGAGAGATTCTATCGCAGCGCCTCCCTGATCGCCAACAACTCTGCTTGGAAAACAGAGGAGTTGGGCGATAATTTTGCACGTTCCGCGTAGGTCTCGTTGTCATCCGAGAAGTCGCAGAACCCTACTGCCCCGCTTCCACATATCTTGGAGTCGTCCGTAACCGCTCCCTCCATTCCCCGTGGGGAGAGCCTTGTCCCATGTGGGTCATAGTTCATTGCCCGGGTGGCAATCCCAGTCAATTCTCAACAGTTCTATCTCTGACGACCGATATTGGTGTCAGAGCAGAGAAACATCGTTCCCGTAGCGGAGGGTCTGCATCGCAGATTTCCTCGCTACCACTAAGTCCGCCGGTTCACACCGAGCTAGCTCTTGCAGCGCTGCTGTGGAGGTCGTGCGGAAGCACCTAGTAATTCCCAGTAGCTCTCTGCGCTGAATTTGATTGTCCATTTCGCATTCTAATAGTATCCGACCACTATGCGGAAATCGCATATACTAGTTAGTATACGTTGTACCCCTAGCTTATAGAGCGCTTTTTTAGCTGTCCCAGTCAACCGCATTCCATTAATCATGTTAAGGATGCTGGCACACTTATTTTTCAGGTAACGGAGGTGAGGGAGTCCCGACAGCTTCGTATCTAGGATGACGCCTATGTACCGTATCTCCCTCACCGCCTTGATGGTGTACCCATTGAAGCAATACTTAGGGGTGTGCCCAGTTTCCCCCTTTTTGGCAATGAGACGTAGTGTCGTCTTTTCAGGAACGAAGCTTTGCTTACGCTCCTTGCTCCAACTATGGAGCTGTGAAAGAGCGGTGTGTATCTTTCGCTCGAATAGTGCCTTCCCGATGCAGACACTATGAGAACGAGATCATCCGCATAGGCCTACATTTGCACCCCGTCTTCCAAAGGAAGGGCGAGTGCCGTATGCGCCACCACATTTCACCACAAGGGACACAAGCAAAAGCCCTACGGGCAACTTTTTGTGTACTCTCTACTAAAAGTCTTATCACCAGCTTCAAACTCTACCCTCCTATTAGAGATAAAATCGCTAATAAGACGGAACAGATTCCTGGGAAAGCCAAGTCTTTTTAGACGGCCCAACACCAGTGGCCACCAGACGCTGTTGAAGGCACCCCGTACGTTCAAGGACACGAAACAGGTGTGCAGTCCCTGTGCTCGGTTAAGCTTTATCTGCTTAGTAAGGTTGACTAGCGCTTGGCAAGTACACGCTTTGGCGTGAAACCGAATTGGCGGCTGGGGAACTTACCTTGGCCGACCAGGTAATGGGTTGCTCGGGTCACAAGAACCTTTTCCAGTACCTTACTCCGTGCGATCCGCAGGCAAATAGCCTGTACGCCGCGAGATCTGTCGGCTCTTATTTTTCTTACTGAAGAGGACGAGCAGCGCGGTCTTCCAGATTGAAAGGAAACCGCGACGTTCTGGGCATTTTTTCAATAGGGCAACAGCGTTTCCCGGGTTGGTGTGACACCCCTCGCGGATCACCGTTAAATTCAACTCGCCTTTGCCTGGAGCCTTACCCGTGTCAAGGCTGTTCTTGGAAGCCAGTCTTGTGGAGGGGAGGGTGAAGAAAAAATAACTGGAGATTCTTCAAAAAGGTTTGTCGGTTTGTCCAAAATGTCTGGAGGTTGATCGTGTGATATAGACTTTTGAGTCTGTGGAACAGAAGGTTGAGTAAGGTTGATTATAAAATCTATATTTCGTTCATGATACTTGCGACACTGAGCAACGTGTACGTATTGAAATTGATTGTCAGGTTTTTCAAGGATAATGTTATTTTCAAACACATTTCCCACACGATATGGACCTTCGTAGCTGGGTGCAAATTTCTTTACTAAAGTATGAGAAACAGAAGACTGGAAGTGTGTCTCCACGAGAGTTAGATCTCCAACGACAAGATCTGGTTCCCTACGCCTAGTATTATAGTATCTTGCTTGCGCCGCTTGTGCTCCTATCATTGCAACACGAGCTTTCTCTTCCATGATTCGCACTGATTGCGGAGTTGGTCGCCGGTTTAGTTCGTCGATAATCATCGTTAAATTTTCAAAAAGGGTCTTAATTTTTCGACCCAAAAAAGTTTTGCGGGAGTAAATTTAGTAGATTCGTGAACAGACGAGCGGAGGGCGAACGAAAAAAGCTCAAGATGTTCGTCCCACCGCTCGTGATGATCCATGACAAATGTAGCGCTCATTTTAACTACCGTGCGGTTTACTCGTTCCGCGGGATTACTATGGGGATGATATGGGGAAATGAATTTATGCTTTATGTGTAGTCTCGCACACATTCTTTCAAAAATGTCAGAAATATATTGGGGACCATTATCCGAAACTACTTTATTAGGTGCACCATAACTAGAGAAGACTTCATTAATTAATACATTACAAATAACTTCCGCCGTAGCGGCTTTAATGGGAAAAACGTCGACCCATTTAGAGAAATTATCAGTTAATACTAAAACGTAACGAGCTTTGTTTTTAACAGATAAAGGATAAGGTCCCAATAAATCTATTGAAATAATGTCAAAAACATGAGAACTTGAACTAGATTTCAAGTGACCGGCCGGTCTTACATTACGGTAATTATAAATCTGACACAATTGACATGATTGAACGTATGCGAGCACACTTTGGTACATGCCAGGCCAATAGGCAACATCCCGCAGTTTACAATGGGTTTTGAGAATACCTAAATGGCCTGCAATAGGTTTGTCGTGAAGTTCGTTTAAATGGGCAATTCTAAGGGTTCGCGGAATACATAGGCGAAACTCTGCCCTAGTAGTCCTAGATTTCGTATAGTAAAGAAGACCCTCTATGACTTCAAAATGCTGTGACCTCCCAGCCAGAGAAGGGTCACTTTGTAGTGGTAAACCCGCAAGCAAAAAATTATAGATATCCCCAATATCTGGATCATTTACTAATTCTGCCATTATCTGCTCTCTGGATGTTATATCAGCTATTAAAAGTAAAGGCTGACATCCAGGAGTAGTTTCTGTGGGAACCCCACTAATTGGGACGCGAGACAATGCGTCCGGTAATTGATTCTTATGACCTGGCTGATACGAAATTTTGATATTGCTCTCTTGTAACTTCAGAGCCCACTTCATAAGTCTTTGAGATAGGTGCTTAGCAGAATTCAAGTACTGAAGGGCAGAATGATCCGTATTTATGCTAACTGTCAATTCGTGGAGATAACATTGAAATTTGTCAAGAGCATACACTACAGCAAGACATTCGCTTTCCGTAGCTGAATTATTGTGTTCAGCTGTGGCTAAAGTACGGGACGCAAAAGCTATTGGATGCCCAGCTTGTGACAAAACGCAACCAAGACCAACTCCAGATGCGTCAGTGTAAATATCAAATTCCTTAGTATGATCTGGGAAACTAATACAGGAGGCTGAGTGAACGCAGATTTTAGTGCTTCAAACGCTGCGTTAGCCTCAGGTGTCCAAACAAACTTCTTGTATTTACGTTTCAAAGAATACAAAGGCTCACAGATTTTAGCATAAGCGGGGACGAACTGCTGATACCATCCGGTCATTCCCAGAAAGCGTGATAGTTCTTTGGCTGTTTTTGGCTGTGGAAAGTCAACTATAGGCCTGATTTTTTCATCATCCGTAAATAAGCCGTGGGGAGTGATTTTCAACCCCAGATATACAATCTCGTCAATCGCTATCTGGCATTTACTAGGTTTTAACGTTAAGCCAGCATTGTATATGAGTTGGAACACCTGTATGAGCAGAGAAAGGTGCTCGTCAAAAGTCTCGGATGTAATAATAATGTCATCCAAATATACATGCACATGGGGACCCAGAACAGGTCTGAGAACCGTATCCATAAGCTTTTGGAAAGTAGCAGGTGCAGAAGCTAGTCCAAAGGGCATACGCAGGTATTCATAAGCCACGAAAGCAGTCACAAAGCCTGTTTTATCGACGGAGTCTGGATGTACCGCAACCGGCC
Source organism: Macrothele yani (assembly GCA_039090855.1). NCBI lineage: Eukaryota > Metazoa > Arthropoda > Arachnida > Araneae > Macrothelidae > Macrothele > Macrothele yani. Next base: position 82,552,722 of record CM076999.1, on the reverse strand, counting down.
AATATCCACTCGCCAAATCCAAGGTTGACATCCATTTAGTTGACGATAGGTCATGCAAAATATGCGACATGACAGGTAGTGGATAATTTATCGATTTCGTGACTTGGTTTAGCTTGCGGAAATCTCTCACGAAACGAAATTCGTTGGGTTGTTTCTTTGGAACAAGAAAAGCAGGTGCGGCCCAGGCGCTTGTTGATTCTCTTATTATGCGCTGTTTAATCATCTCTGAAATTTGACGTTGCATTTCATTTTTTTTTATGGGGAGCACAAGGGTAAGGTTTCGTCGCTATCGGTTTCGAACCATCAGTGTCAATGACGTGATAAACCACCTGTGTGAAACCAGGGTGGTCGGAAAATAAACCAGGTCTTTCATGCAAAAGTAGAGAAAGCTGGTTTCGTTGCCTCTCATTCAGTTGTTTACTCAGTAACAAAATTGTTATGTCTATAGGATCTTTAGGAATCACTTCGACAGGTTCCGGAAAGGAAATAACATGTTGTTCAAAATTTATAGTAACTTGAAAAGTATTGATAAAATCTATGCCCATTAGACATTTAACAGGTAAGTCGTATATGAGCAGGAAAGAATGCGTAAAACGAGCCTTTCCCAGCCCTAGAGATAATGTGACAGTTCCGGTGATACTGAATATTTCGTTATTTGCACCTCGCAAATACTGCGTCGCAGGCTGAACGTGTATTGCAGGAAAACTTTCAGTGCAAAACTTCGTATTTAGGGCTGATATTTAAGAACCAGTGTCGAACTTTGTCTCGACAATAATATCTTCAATTGTCAATAACACATCAGGCAACTGAGGAGTTTGGACAGCCAATAATACTATTTTAGGGTCAGAATCCTTGGTTTCAGGAGCAGTACCGACCCTTTGTCTACTTCCTCTGAAAGTTTAAAGGATTCCTGGTTGTATTATCATGCGGTCTGAAACCTCGGCCCTGCCGGGTATCGGGAAAGTTTTCACGCTTAGGAAAACTTCGTGAAAACTGCTGCGGGAACTCCGCATGTCTGTTGAAATTTCCATTTCTATTACTTCTTCCCTCAGCACGGGCAGAAAAATCATTATTTCCCACAGCATAAAAACATTCCGAATTCTGCGGATTGGAACAGGGTCGAGCATACTGTGCATTTGTACTGTACGTAGAAATTTGTTTAGAAACGAGCGGTTGGTGTACCACTCGTCTATGCGGTGGTACGTATGATGCTTGGACTTGCACCTGTGTACGCTCGCGTTGAAAGTCATTAGGCCTATTATGCCGCTAAGGATTTTCGTGATAAGCCTCCTGGGGTACCCGAGCATGTTGAGTTGGACCATGTTTGCCGTGTCGCTCCTCAAACGTTCGTATGAGGCGAAGGCATTCATGAATTGCAGCAGGGTGTCGGACCTCAAGAAAATCCTGTAGAAATGGATCGAGCTGTTGCAATAGTGTGTCCAACATGTCGACATGACTGGCATGTGGATCCCATAATTTATACAAGCGTGTTGTTTCTAAAGCAAACGCAACAGGGCTATCGTTGAGTCCTTGCTTACGAGAAAAAAGTTGTTGTGCAAGGCCAGCTCAACTGAGGCCGAAAGGAAAGACTTCTAAAAATTCTGCTCGGAAATTCTCATAACGAGAATCCGGGTTCGATACTCTCCACTGCCGATACCAGGTCTTAGCGGTATCTTTCAAGCAAGTGCCTGCTATTTGCACTTTGCAATCTTGAGGAATATTGTATAAGTCGAAATGATCCTCCAAATCCTCGAGAAATTTCAAGCACCCCTCAAAACCATTGAAAGTTTTTGTTCCCTCATGCGGCACGAAATGTGCAAGCATTTTGCTTCTGTGAGAGGATTGAAATACCTAAGGTACGACCCGCAACTTAGAGTGATATGAAGCTGGTGAATGACGAAATTGTGAGGAATGCCTGGGTACTTGTAAATCATTGACATCAAAGTTAGACCCACAGGCCTCCTGCAAATTGTCAAAAATAACCCCACCTCTACCGAAACTTGATTCAGGTTGAAATAGTGAAGTTTTCTCAGGTAATGAAGACATAGTCAATAGGTGTCAAGACCTCGTGTTCAAGAAATGTTCGGGCGCCAATTATAATGAATAAAGTCCTCCGCTGGACGTGTAGTGCCGGGAAGCTTACGTTAAGTCACGTTAGGGTTATTGGAAGGTTACTTGACGTAGCTAAAGTGTACCTAATCTTCAAAGTGCTAGAGTTTGTTTAGGTAAGACTCGCACGTGCAATAAATTCATTGAATATGGAACTTCTTTTTACTCAGCGTTCCTCATTATCTTGAATAACAGTACTATAACTTCGGTTTTAGTACATTAGTACCTTGAATGCTCCTTATTAGGACAGTAAACACAATATACCCTGGACTTAATGGAGACACTTAATGAAAGCGACTTAACGGCCAGACAGAGGTCTGACAATAATATGAACTGAGAAAACGTACTCACTTTAAACCTTTTGTTGGAGAACTCCTGGTATTATCAAACACACACTCAACAAATCACACGACTACTGAATATCCGAACTTTCGAAGAATCGCATAACAATAATTAAGAACAACCTCTCACATAAAACGAAGCTTCTTGGTATAGTTGAGCGCGCCTACATATACTGCATACCACCACGTCATGAATTACACTCGTTGCCACATATCATTCAGCGGGAGAAATAACATCTCGTTAAGTGAGAAGATAATTTGCATAGGAAAATAAAATAACAAGAGATAGTAAAATCAAAAGGAAACTGAATCTAGAGTATACGTTACAACGTCTCGGACCGAGTTGTGGATAATACTACAACAGGCAATGCTGGCATTTCCTCCTGAAGCCCTTCAACATCTGATGGTGTCGATGTCTTTTAATGTACAGACTGTTATTCGGGGTAGAAGAGGACCAACATGTTCTTAGGTAGGTATCTCTCATATTTTGTCCATTGAGTGTTCAAGAACTGAAGACAAACAGACATTAAGCAAAAGCAGCATTGATTAGGAAATTAATAAACGTACAACACTTGGTTGGAGGGTTTTTGTGAAGAAGTTTACAATTTCCAGGAGCAAAAATGCTTAATTAATGGATACTTCCAGTTCATACTTATGGAACAGAGACGTGGATCTTAATTAAAAAGAACATTAAAAGGCTACAGAGCGTTAAGAAACATGGAAAAGTGCATGCTTGGCACCCTGTAAAAGTAAGTTGTAGTTTTTACAGAATATTACTGTAAATCTGACAGAAATACGCCGTAATCACATTCAACAGTTTAAAACTGTAAAATTATAGTTGCGGAGATGACAACACTAACTGGTAATAAGCAGGAGCAGAAACGAATAACTGCTCATGCTCATTAAACGCACGAATTCTTGTAGAAACCACGCTGAGTTGTGTGTTGTACCGTCTACCGTGTTTCGACGTCTCCGGAACTATATGGTTGGTGCGAATGAAATTTCGGAAAGGACCAGCACACGTGGACGGCGAGAACGGAAAAGTAGGACAACTTACCTAGGCAAAATAATATCCCCTACCATCGATACAAGGCCACGATCCCGGAACGAAAAGTCCTGTGGCTGGGACCCGAAGAAGTCATCAACAGCATGTTGAACCTCGTTGTCTGTTGTGAACTGTTTTCTGGACAGGAAGTGATCCAGGCAACGAAATACACTGACGGAAAAATAATCCCAACACCACGAAAAAATAGTTGTAGGCGAATGAAATGGCGGCAATGCATTTGCATAGGTAACATATTTAATCGATTAAGGTTTGAAGATCACAGGTTATTGTAAACGCGAGAAGAGCCATTTTAAATGTGAAATGCTTATACATTAATAACCGGTGTAACCGACAGAATGTTGAATGCAAGCACGCAAACGTTCATGCATTGTGTCGTACAGGTGCTGGATGTCAGTTTGTGGGATGGAGTTCCATGCCTGTTGCACTTGGTCGGTCAATACAGGGACTGTTAATGCTGGTTGGGGGTGACGCTGGAATTGTCGTTCAATAATGTCCCATACGTGCTCAATTGGTGAAAGATCTGGTGATCTAGCAGGCCACGGTAACATGTCGACCCTCTGTAGAGCATGTTGGGTTACAACAGCGGTATGCGAGCGAGCGTTAACCTGTTCGGAAAACACCCCCTTTAATGCTGATCATGAATGGCAGCACAACAGGTTGAATCACCAGACTGACGTACAACTGTGCCGTCAGGGTGCGTGGGATAACCACTAGAGTGCTCCTGCTGTCATTGAAAATTGCTGCCCAGACCATAACTCTAGGTGTAGGTCCTGTGTGTCTCGGCCGCAGACAGGTTGGTTGCAGGCGCTCACCTGGCCTCCTTCTAACCAACACAAGGCCATTACTGGCACCCAGGCATAACCGGCTTTCATCAGAAAACACAACAGATCTCCACTCCGTCCTCCAATGAGCTCTAGCTTGACACCACTGACGTCGCAAACGGCAGTGGTTTGGAGTAAGTGGAATGCACGCTACAGGGCGTCTGGTTCGGAGCTGTCCTTCAAGTAACCGATTTGTAACAGTTCGTTGTGTCACTGTGGTGGCAACTGCAGCTCGAATTTCTGCCGCAGAAGCGGTACGATACGCCACGGCAATACGCCGTGCACGGCGGTCTTTCCTCTCAGTAGTGTCACGTGGTAGGCAGGAACTCGGTCTTCTTGAGGCAGTACCTTCCCTTGACCACCGCTGCCAGCAATCATGCACAGTTGCTACATTCCTGCCAAGTCGTTCTGCAATATTGCGAAAAGAAAATCCACCTTCTCGTAGCCCTATTACACGACCTCGTTCAAACTCTGTGAGCTGTTGATAATGGCTTCTTCGTCTTCTTAAAGACATTCTTGACTAACATCAACACACTACGTCGAATCTCAATGATAACTAACGCTCACGAACGTTACAGCGCGTATTTACAGCAAACCTGCTTTGCATGTTCCAAGGGGCGCTACTAGCGAAACACGTATGCGCCGAACGCGAAATTTACATAGACGTCATCTTACAGATGTACTCTCACCGCCTACCAACTGTCGTTTATCTAACACAAACCCTTCTTGGTGTTGGGATTTTTTTCCGTCAGTGTAGATGATAGTCCGTCGAAGACAAGTCCGGGTAATAGACAGGACGAGGCAGTGCTTCATAGCTCAAGGCACATAGTGTCAACATCGTTCGTTGTGCGACATGAGGGCGGAGGTTTTCCTGGAACAGAAGAACACCATGTATGTTAACCAAATCCGGTTGCTTCAGTAGCAATTTCCAGTGCATCTGGTGTAATTGAGCACAACAATGTTCTGCAGTGACGGCTTGGCTTTTGCCAAGAAACTCCGATGAATTATACAAGCTTTAGACCACCAGACAAGCAGCAGCATCTTCTTGTTGTGTAGGGGTGGCTTTGGATGCCGTCCAGCAGGATCTGCCTTGCTTAACCATTGTGCAGAATGTTACCGATTGCCATAGAGCACCCACGTCTCGTCTCAGGTGAGGATTCGATGCAGTTCAGGTTCTTGCTTATTCCTGGCAAGTAGCGACGTGCAGACTTTCAAACGCCGAGACTTGTTGGCAGTTGTCAACTCATGCGTCAGCCACATGTCCAGCTTTTTTACCTTACCCAGAGCAGCCAGACGCCGAACAACTGTCCTTAGGTGCAAACCTGCTTCTACCGCTATCTCTGGACATGTTTTTCGGGGATCCGCTTTAACCACACGTAACAGAACATCGTCAGAAGCAACAACAGATCGGTGACCATGTGCTTTGTTTCGCAGGTCTCTATGTCCGTTTCGGAACTTCACAAGCCATCGCCGAATGGTTCGTTCGTTGGCTGTATTATCCCCAAACGCTTTGTTAACGTTTCGAGCGGCAGTTCCTGCAGAATGGCCTACTTTAAATTCATACAGGAAGCTGACTCTCAAATCTTTAGTCTGCATGTTTCCCTTACAAGCCACGTTACGCTTAAAAAACCACGCCGGGACCTTGTTCTTCACACACGTGCTAGCTATTTATTGTAAATCTGTGACGTAACAGCCGCAACACCTGTGGGTGGTTCCATTCCGCTGTGGTAGAGGTCTGTCTCCATTGTTCGGTCGTGTCGGACATTTCATTTGCACCAACCCAATAGAATTCTTTAGTCGGAATATTTCATCAAACGAATGTAGAAACGAGGTTAGTTTTCTTTTTTTAATAATGAAGTATAAAAGTGTATTTCTGTCTCTTCTCATAGATATGATTGGCATTCCTCAAATATTTTTGCTTTTTTCAAAGCAACGACAAGCTGTTGTACAAAAATTATCAGTTTGCATGATTCCGCATAGCTAAGTGCTTCATATTTTATATTTTGTATATTTAGTGCTTCATATTTTATACTTTGCATATATTTCTATACATTGAATTCTTTGATTGATTAAGATGTAGGGAAGTGAGAATGAGGAGCCCATGGCATAAGGATCAGGTGTTAAGTGTTGAACACCGTAGTGCTGAAGAAGCAATTTTGGAAGTAAGAAGTATAAATAAAAAACTTTAATCAGCTAATGGAATAGTAGCATGTATTGAGGTGTTTCGTGATTTGAATCAACTGCACGTGTCTATTAAAAGAAGCGACTATTTAGAGAGAATGCTATCAGATGAACTTTTATTTGATAGTGACAGAACAACAAGATTTTAAATACCAATTACTCATTATAATTCACATGATTCAGCACACAGGGTGTTTTACGAAAAGTGTCCGAAAGGAATAGGAAAGTAATAGTTGGTCGTAGCAATAAATTGAAAAATGCAAAATACGTAGCAAACAGAGGAAACTTCAGCTGTGATAGTTGCCCCCCCCCCCGCCCCCGGAATGGATAATTTCCAAAATTTTGTGGAAGAAACTTGAAGTAGTCCTTCATCCAGGAGTGAATATATATATATATATGTATATATATATATATATATATATTCACCAGAGATAGCGGTAGAAGCAGTGAATATATATATATATATATATACATATATACATAACAAGGGATTGTTATGTATATATATATATATATATATATATATATATATATATATATATATATTCACTCCTGGATGAAGGACTACTTCAAGTTTCTTCCACAAAATTTTGGAAATTATCCATTCCGGGGGACGGAAGCTGGATTCAGGAGTGGCTACAGCACAATAGATCATATCCACGTACTGAGAGAACTAATTGAAAGAGCGAGGGAATATGAACTTCCATTGTGCATGGCTTTTATCGATTATGAAAAAGCCTTTGATTCGGTGAAACCATCAGCAGTTACAATGGCTCTGAAAACCTGCGGTATTGAAGATGCATACATTAATATTATTAATAACATCTATGAAAATGCAAGTGCAAAGATTCGGCTCTTTGAAAATACAACACACATAAAAATTGGAAAGGGAGTGAGACAAGGTGACACCATATCTCCGAAGCTCTTTAATGCCACTTTGGAGGGTGTTTTTCAGTCGCTGAGCTGGGAAAACAAAGGGATAAAGATTAATGGAGATTATCTAACCCACCTTCGTTTTGCTGATGACGTAGTCATTTTTGCAACTACCCCATCAGAGCTGCAGAGTATGATCCAGGAACTTGCTGACAAGAGTAAAGAAGTGGGATTAAAAATGAACTTTCAGAAGACAAAAGTGATGTTCAATGCTTTTACAAGAAATGAGGATTTATCGATTGATGGAGAAAAGCTGGAGATAACAGACACGTACGTTTATCTTGGACAGCAGATATCAAGTGAGGGTCACATTGATGAAGAAATTAATCGGCGTACAAAACTTGCCTGGAGAGCTTTTGGAAGAAACAGCATAATTTTCAAGAGCAATATGCCATTATGTCTTAAAAGAAAAGTGTTTGATCAATGCATCCTTCCAGTGCTTACGTATGGTGCAGAGACGTGGACCTTAACTAAAAGAGATATACAAAGACTGCAGACAACTCAAAGAAGCATGGAGAGGTGCATGCTTCGTGTAACCAGGAGAGATAAGAAGAGGAACTCGTGGATCCGAAAAATGACAAGAGTGGAAGACATCATGATCAGAGTTAAATCCCTGAAATGGCAATGGGCTGGACATACTGCCAGAAGGACAGATCATCGATGGACAGCCGAAATTTTAGATTGGATTCCAAGGGACAGGAAAAGACCCAGAAGAAGACCACATGGGAGATGGGTGGATGAAATTAGAAAGTATGCAGGGGTGACATGGAGGAGACTGGCACAAGACAGACCGTTGTGGAGGAAACTTGGGGAGACCTTCGTCCAGCATTGGATTGATAATGGTTGACAATGATGATGATGATGATACATAACAAGGGATAGAAGAAAACCACGTCGCAGACGGGCGGATGAAATTCGAAAGCATGCCGGGTAACATTTAAGAGCCTGGCTCAAGTCAGACAGTTTTTGGAGAAACTTGGGGAGACCTTCATCCAGCAGTGGATTGATAATGTTTGACAATGATGATATTATACAGCCGGATCTCGATCCATTTTCTTGAAACCGAATAACTACTTGTTCTGAAACAAAAAAGGGAATTCCACCACCACCACCCACCCCCACCCCAACATACACACCACTGCATGATGAAGGTCATCATAAGGTTCTTCCGCAACTGTCTGTCTTGAGCCAGTCTCCTACATGTTACTGTAGCAAGCTTTCAAATCTCATCCCCCATCTCCTATGTGGTCTTCTGGGTCTTAAGACGCCATGAAAATTTACGTAATGACAGACTTTACGTTGATAAACAAACACGGTAACACCCTTCGAAGAGGAAAAATGATGAATCAAGTGCTTGTACTAGGTTACTATATATACAAATATCGTAGTAAATGAGAAGCCAACTTTCTGCGGTCGCAAATACAAGAGAACGAAGACCAATCCGAACTAAAAAACAAGAGTCCTCCCTGGTGAAGCCATGGTTAACTACTAATATTTGTGACGAAATCCTTCCTTATCTTCTCCGATTTACGACACCACTTTTCACTTTGGTTTTAGATATTATTTTTTCACAAAATTCCTTTTATGTTTAACATGTTTACTATGTTTTATATTACTCTTGTTTTTTGCAGCTCTAGGCGCAGAAGAGTTTGAATGTAATGAGTCAGACTTGTTCGTTTCTGGAATGAATATGCATATGTATATATATACACACTGCTGGCCACCCAAAATGCAACACCAAGAAGGACACGAGATAGCAAAGCCAGATTTACTGGACACATAACAACAGATACAAAGATGAAACGATTGAGCTTACAGGCCCGTGCGACTTGCGGAACACGCAGACATCAATAGTTCGTGTGGCCACCATGGCTGGCAATAACGGCAGCTACACGACACGGCATTGAGCGAAAGAGTCTTTGGATGTGGGCTTGGGGCATGTTGGTCCAGGCTGCTTCCACACGTTGCCACAGTTCATCAGGCGTAGCCGCGGGTGGTGCTTGCCGGGCCACTCGGTTGCCGATGAGCGACCAAACGTGTTCGATGGGCGACATATCAGGAGAACAGGCGGGTGACGGCAGCAGTGACACCTGGTGGGCCGTGAAGAATTATTGCACGATGCGTGCCACGTGCGGGTGCGCATTGTCCTGTTGAAACGCGACCGCTGGCAGGTCCTGCAGGTAAGGGAGGACTACAAGCTCCAAAACATGGGAGATGTAGCGGTGGGTGTGGAGTGTACCGGCGATGCGTACCAGAGGGGTGATGGTGTCATATCCAATTGCGCCCCAAACCATAACTCCAGGCGACGGACCGGCATGGTGGTGCATAATGTAGGCATCATACAGTCTCGGTGCCGCCACACGCGGATCCCGACATCGTGGTGTTACAGGCAGAAGCTGGATTTGTCCGAGAAGACATTGTCGTGCCATTCCGCAGTCCAGGTGTGGCGTTCAACGGCACAGTGCCGCCTCACTCGCCGGTGGTGTGACGTCAATGGTAATCGGGGCAATGGGCGCCGTGCGCCAAGTCATCGCTCTTGCAGACAACGCCAAACGGTACATGCTGACACAGGTTGTTGCGCAACACACCCTAATTCCTGTGCTAACGTTCGTGATGTGGAGGTGCGAGCCGGCAATGCCCGCCGCACAACATGCCGGTCCTCTCGTTCGGTGGTGTGCCGCGTCTGCGGGAATCGCTCACGTCCGTCCCTCCTGCACACACCGAATCCACACTCGCCTCACTGTGGTTGGATATTATCCAACACGAGCGCCGATGTCTCGGTGCGATAAACCGCTGTCACGATAAACCAGTATTCGTTCTGTGTCGAACTCCAAACATGCTGGAATGACTGCCGTATTTTGCGACGAGGCATCAGGAAACTTCCCACGCACAGGTCCGGCAGCACAACGGACTTCCACTACTTACACCTCACCTTCTGTGCACCCTTCTTATAGTGCTTCTCGGTGGCGTGCCGGACGTGCATGATTTGCATATGCCCTGCAATGCTAATCGTTTGCATGTTCTCTCGCGGGCGACGCATGCTGCGAATTTCAGGCCAATCTGATGCTTCCTTCTTGGTGTTGCATTTTGGGTGGCCAGCAGTGTATATTGGTTGCTAGTAAGTTCTGATTATATTAAATTTTTTTACGAGTTTTTGTATTTTGCGAATACTTTGCTTGCACTTTGGTAACTATATACATACACATATATTAATGTCTCCAAAATTTCAGGTCAGTCTTCTACGAGTAGCTTCCCTACCATTCCTTCTCTAACGAAATCATCTACATGATGTATTGGAGACATAACGAAAAATACACATTCGCACCTTTATGCCCCTTCCCGCCCAGATTTTTCTTTAAGCACATGTCACCTACCGCTCCATTTCTCTACTATCTATTTAAGTGAGATACCACGTGACCTGTGTGCACACGGTTGCGCAAATTCCTACAATCAGTTGCACTTGATTACGTGCTAGAAATCTTTCGAAATAGTGTTCGTCTTTAGGTTTGAGACAACAGAGTATATAAATGTGTGTATATATATACTTGACTTGACTTGACTTCGAGGCATAAATTTTTTTATGATTGCCTCTTTATCCTGTGATACACATTAAAACCGTTACAAAGAAAAAATGCTTTTATAATGAGATATAGAAACAAGTTTCAAACACAGACGTTTATTCTCTGACATTTTATCAACAAAGCATTTACAGAAATTATAATAGACTATTTTATTTCTTTAATGAAATAGCCTATTTTCTTACATTTAATTAGGCGGGACATCTTCATAACTCCATTCATAGGTCACGTCCTCTTGACGGCTGTCGGTATAAGTTACTTTATTTATTGAAAGGAAACTTACTTCGGACAGTAAATCAAAAACAGCATTTAAGTCTGCAGGAATGGTCAAAGTCAATTTCCGTATATCTATAGCTTCACAAATAATCTTGAAGACTTCTCTTTCAACCAAAGAATGCGGCTCACCTTCCATTTTGATCTGCAGTTCGTGCAAATTTGTGATACACGGAATATGTCTGAAAGGCTCGTTTCCCAATATTGGGCAATTCAGATAAATATCAGTCAGATACAGTTCTTCCAAATTGGGACACAATCTCAGTATGTACTGGAGATCTTTTGTGTCGAATAACATGTTTTGCCCCATTTCTCCAAAGAGGTGTAAGGACTTTATTTGACTTCCACTGCTGATCCAGAACATCTCCATGCTTTCACCGAGACGATTAGTGCTTGTACAGGAAAGCGAAACCTTTCTTAGATGAGTGAGTCGGCTCATGGCCAGTGTCTGGTCTCTAAGTTTGTTATTATCATTACTAATGAATAAATCTAATTCGTCTAATTCTGGACACATACTAAAAACAGTTTCCAAGTTTTCACCGAATTTACGACACCAAAACGACGTTAGCTGCACATTTATTTGTGGCATTCCGAAGTTCTTCCGCTGCTTATCTATCTCACACAAGGTGTATGGTATATCTGTAAAGGAAGGGGGTCTAGCTGTCTAAGTGTTGGCATATGTGTTAGAACGCAAGCGACCCCAGCATTGCTGGCTTCTGTACCAAGTATGTCGAGTTTTACAAGCTTCAATGTACTGCTTGTTTTACACACTTTTGTATAGCAACAACTGAGAATTTCTTCCCCATCAATTATTTTATGACCGCAAAGAACAAACAGTGAATCGTCATTAATGTTCGTATATAGCAGACTTAAGGTTTTCAGTTCGGTGAGGGAGCTGGCAATAACTTCCATGGTCTCCACATTGAGATTCTTGTATAAATCCAACTTAAGAATGGTCAAGTTCTTCATGTTTCTGAGAAAGGGATCGTATACAGCGGGATCCAAATTCGTTCCGCTGGAAAGGAATGACTTCAAGTTCTGAAAAAAAAACAAGAAATTACAATCACTGAGCAGTTTAACCAAATATATATATGTATGCACATTAATATTTCTCTATCAGAATAAAAAATAATATAAAACTGCATTCATGAGTCATATTATTAATATTTTGTCGTAACGCGTCACCAAGAGCTGACACTGATCACATAACTTTCGCGTGGAGTCCCCGACAAACGCCGAACATATGCGCTGGAAATTTGAAACGTTTTGATCAGCTACCCAATATGATTTTGTTCGCCCACCTTCTCCGGAACAGCTCTCAAACCGCGAGGCAAGGATGCTGCAAGATTTCTAACGGTGTCTTTTTTATCAGGTACTAAAACGTTACCAGCAGGTCTTAGTACGTTACATGGTTCTGACGCTGCAGATTGTATTTGCTGCTCAAATATTAACCCCAGATACTCGATTGGATTTATTTCTGGGGAAATAAGAGGCCAGAGCAATACCTGAAAGGATTTCTCATGTTCCACGAACCATTCTCCAAAAATTCCAGCTGTGTGTCTTGGTACATTATGCTGATTAAAGAAAGCAGTACCAGTAGGAAATACTGTTGACATAAAAAGATGTACCTTGTCTGAACTGATGTTTAGGTAGGTTGTAGACTTCACAGTTTCCTGCACGTGAATAACTGGACCCAAGGTTTCACAGCAGAGGATTGCCCAAATCATTACACTACCTCCACCGGCATGCTTTCGTCCTACGTCACATCCACAAGCTAACACTTTCCAAAATAAACGACGGACCGTCCACATAGTGCAACAGGAAACGAGATTCATCGCATCATACTACCTTCCTGTTATACAAGGTACGGTCTTATTGCTGGCGTGCGCATTGCAGGCCCTTTCCACGGTGAATCGACGTTGGCGTGGACACTATGAGCGGACTATGACTACACAGCTCCATTTTCAGAAGGGTTCAATGTACTTCCTGTTTTGACCCATTACTCCCGTCACCAGGATTCAAATTGCCGTCGAGTTGCGTCACAGTATCCTTTATGTTGAATCGTACCATAGGGAGATAATCGTCGCTCACCTCTGGCATTCATGAGTTGCGGTTATGCCACACAGTGCCGGCCTTTCATGGTTCCTTTCGTCCTCGAAGAGTGGTCCGAAGAGGGAAAATAACGAAACGTGCTGAAGGTACTAACCACAATAAAGGTTCTACAACAAAAAGGTATTAACCACAGCTCACCATGATCACTCCACGAAACTTGTCGTCTCGGAAATCATTTGACCCAGTTGTCTGGCCATTACAATTTAGCGTTTGTCAAGTTAAGTTCTTTAGATCCGAAGAACAAGAACAGCACTGATTAACAGAGACGACCAGTATCAGGTGTCTTTTATACGGTTTCAGGACCTTTACACTCGCCGTCGTGCACCTGCTGTTGTTTCGATTTGCCTAATGACTCTCCGGTCATAATATCTTAATATTTTAATGATAAGGTGTATATACGGCACTGGCGGCTTGTCAGTACTAAGCCAGCGCAATGGGGTAGAGGAAGGACTTGTCGTACTTTAAACAAGAAATTATTATCTATGCAAAAAAAGGTGGAGTTTTCTCAAAACCGTAACAGCGGGCATTTGTGCGTGTTTTGAGAGCCACGGTACTGAAGGCTTCACGAAAATTGTGTCAAACGTAGCTCCCATCAGCAATTGGTAGTTGCTGTCGCAGGAAATACAATGGACTAGTATTGCTTTCCATTTACGTTGTTTGCCCTTGGCTCTTTTTCGATGATGATCTCAAGCAATATGGCGAAGTAGAGACTGTTGATGAATGATTGACCTTTCAAAATGACATCAATAACCTGCTTCAGTGGTGGTACTTTAAACCATCTCCACCTCAACATCTCCAAATATCATGTCATTTCATTTTCGAGGAAGAAACCCAATTATTTTTTACTGCAGAGCCACGACTATACCTTGAGACGGATAAACAATTTCCAAGACATGGGAGTTACATTTGATTCTGAGTTGAACTAAGTGTAGTTCAAGTTCGTTGGATATGACTTTAAATTTAAAACCACATCCAACGAATTGTGTGTTCCGCTTATATAAGTTTCTAATTCATTGTGCAATTTCCTAAGTGTTTTCCCGATCCCCAGACAGTTACTCGCATTTTTGATACCCCAGTCAGATCTTTATTAGATTATGCTATTCGATCTTTTGGGGCCCTAGTCTTATAACACAAATAAATCAAATCTTGAAAGAACAAAAACGATACCAACGATATGTTTTTCAGATATACTGGAATGTGAATGTACCAAAAAATACCCACTGGGAAATGTCTACAGATAAATGCCGAATTTTCGAAAACAGGAAAAATGCCCATATCCTGAAAATGGGAAAATACGCCGTCGGTTGTATGGCGTTTTCTTACGTCTCTTAGAAACATGGGGTTTTTCTTATTTTCACAAACAAGAAACTTAATTCCACATCAGCAATCGACATAACTAGTCAGAACATTACCTCTGCTTAACAACATAACATTAACTAGCATTACAAGGACACAGCAGTTTGTGGCCAAAATAACAGAATTAGCACATTCTTCGTAGGAACACGTGCATGGCTTATCCAAAAACAGTAAATAATTACGTCTAAGGCAATTCTCTTTAATGAATGCGCCATTAAAGATGAAAACAAGCTTTCAAAATAAATCTTGCACTCATGGTAAAATCCCCCCCCCCCCTCGTAAACAATTCATTGCTATGGGTTTGAGGGTACCCGAAAGAAGTTCCATGCCCTGCGGACTTTGTGAGAGTTTTAAGTTTAATGCGTTACTGATTTTTGGGAACACACTACACGATGTCCTTCTAATTCTAGATTTCTAGATAACGTTTAATGCTGAGCACGGGAAATGTTCTGATACGTATTGCCAATATCTAAGTTGAAAGTATGATTTTTCTTCATGTAATTAAGCACCGTCATATTTGTAACTAACGTAAGAAACAGATGGGGTATTTTCCAGATGTGGCCATTTTTTCCTAGTTTTGAAAAGTGGGCTTTTTTTGTGTGTGTAGGCATTTCTCCTTCATACCATGGAGCACAACATATCGAGGATATTCCGGATGCTGACCGATTGTCGTTTTTCAAGATGACCTCGACATTAGAGTAAAAAATGCTCTCAAACTTAAGTTTCTCTTTAGCCGAACCGCTGTTCTGTTTCAGTATACGTATTTTAAATAAATGCGTCGATCACTCTACGTAGTTTGAGAAATGCTGGTTTAATGCACTCTACACGTTTTAAATAAGTGCGTAGAGTGCATTCTACATTTCTACGCCTTTAGAGAAACACAGGTTTAGCGCACTCTCTTCACTTTAAGAATCGCTGTTCTAGTGCACTGTACGCATTTTAGATAAGCGCATACTGTACCCTGCGCAGTTTGAGAACCACTGATTTTTTGCACTCTACTCAATTTAAGAACTGCTACCCTACAGCATTCAAAGCATTTTAAATAAGTGCGTAGCGGACCCCATGAATACTAGTGCACTACGCATTTTATAGGTGCATAGAGCACTCCGCGCAGTTTGAGAACTGCTGATTTAGTGCACTTTACCTACATATTTTAAATAAGGGAGTTGAGCACTCTACATATTTTAAGAACCTCTGTTCTAGTGCACTCTACGTATTTAAAATAAGTGCGCGTACACTGTAAAAATTATTCTGAAATTCACGACCTACTTTCCGTGATTCAATTGGTGAATTAGCGACGCATATTTTTGATGCAACAATGTCCCTGAAATGACGGGAAGAAACCTGAATTTCACTGATTTTTCGTACCCTGAGAAAATTCCGAATTTCCACAAAACTTTTCGCAATTGTTATCCATATTGACGGTAAATTGTCCTTTTTGCAATGTGTTCACGGAAAATTCTGAATTTTCAAAAAAACATTCTTCAATTATTTTCGTACAGTATATTAATGGAAAACTCCATTCTGACTTTTTTTCCTATTCATGGGAAAAGAAATTTCGTATTCCTAGGAGTACTTGAGGTCTGATTACCTGTTAAATTTTGGAGTTCTCCAGCAAAGTGGAACCCACTGAATAGCATATGCATGACTAAGACAGAAGCTATAATAGCTATCGAGAGTAAATCTTATATTTAGAAGCTTTGTGAAAAAATACCATAAAGCTGTACATTTTACCTTATTCTTAAAGGTAATTGAAAGTTGTTGTCAGTTTAAAAAGATCTCCAGTTCCAAAGTATTGCGTTACTTCGAAAAATCACGATGAAAATAATACTGAATTTGTAATAAATCCATGTACAGAAAAATAAAACTATTGCAAACCTATTAAAAACCCGAAGAAGCTCTAACGGAAAATAAAATGACTAATTCACTCGCATTAATGACAAAAAAAATTCTTAGCGCACTGTTAGTTTTATTGCGAACGTAATTCAAATTTCCGAGTTATTTTGGCTCAGTGGTTAAGACTCGCATTAGCTGTTGAATCAACCCGAATGGCGTGGGTTCGAACCTCACTGTTGTGACACGAATCCCCGGTGTGATAAGTTTGAAGAATTCAGGTCTTTAATTTTGCGGAATTTCTAAATAAATACGGGAAAACGAGAAGAACCTTTCTGTATACGGGAAATCTGTGAAAATACGGAAGTTAAAGAAACCGGGCCCTTTTTAAAACGGATTGCTTTTTTTTAATCGGACACCTACCAGAAAACTTAGTTGCACGTTATTTTCAGAAATTTTTCGTTAAACCACACCCTCTTATTTTTAGTGTAGGGTCTTCTACGTACTTCTAGAACCTCTGTTCTAGTGTTTTCTTAGCATCTTAAATAAGTGCGTTGTGTAATCTACGCACTTTGAGAACCACTGTTCTGGATTTACAACGTATAGTAGTCGTTTTATAGAGTTAAAGTAGAAAGAAAGTTTTGTCTTGCAAAGGATCTTTGCAGACGTCTAGATAAGATTATATGAAATCTAATACATACCTTACAATTGCGACTAATTGCTGTCATAATTTCCGGACTGTATCCTCGGTAAGGCTCTTGTACTCGCTTAACAAATCCGGTAAATATGAAATCTGAGTACTGCTCCAGGGATCTCATATGACTCTCCTCTTCTGGAGACTTCTCTTGTCCGGTAGAACGTGAAAATTTCTTATAAAACATTTCTACAATATTATCGGCAAATATGCCCTCTAGAAAGGAAAGAGAAAAGAATTATGAGCTACACTGGTTACTGAATCGTACAATTTCGTAAAAATAAATTGATGTAAATATATTTGCACACTATTTTAAATAAATATATCATATGATCTCATAAGTGATAGTTGTTTGGTACTATACAATATGTAAATATATACGCATGCAGTATGTGTCAGTGTCATTTATCGTTTCCACTTGTGTGCATTTGAGTGGAGATCTTCAGCCACACATTTTAACGTGTTGAGGAATGTGGCGTCTCGATCACCCTGTTCTTCTCCTGACAGTCTGTGCCCAGAAGATTTCCATTTCTAAATTTCGAAAGCAGAAAAAATATTTCGTTCTTAAATATACGATACAACAGTACTCGATTCATCGGCACAACTTTCGTTGGGGGACAGATTGAATATTTTAATTCTTAGTTCCTTTTTTCTTCAAATTTTGAAAAACAATTTATAATAATACCCTATTCTTGCTTTAATATATATATATATTATATAAATTTTGAAGATATGAATTTGTTTGTTTTTTTTTGGTGTAAATATGACATGGAGGGTAAGTCAGATAATATCCGAAAGCTTGAAAATTTCGTCGTCCTGGAGCGGGAAGTTTCTCGCTCGAAGACACCCGAAAACTTAAAAACTTGAAAATGGTTCATCCATTTAAATGTTCGTGAAAATGGTTCGTCCATTTAAATGTTCGTGAAAACGGTTCGTTCATTTTAAATGTTCGTCCTGGAGCGGAACGTTTTCCGCGAAATTTTCAAGTTTTCGGATATTATTTATCTTAATATCCATTCCATATTTACACCAAAAAACGGATTCATATCTACAAAGTTTGTATTGTATGGTGTTATCCCGTATTCCATTCAAGACATATATCATGCTCCGTAGAGGAATTCTTAATTCAACGAGCCACTTTCCGTGATTCCTTTTCGTGAAATAACGAAACATATTTCTGATACAACCTTTTCCGTGAAAGGACGGAGAGAATCCTGAATTTCATGTGATTTTGGGGTACGCCAGGAATATTCTTGATATTCAGAAATCTTTTCGCGATTCCTTTCTTATATTGACGATATATTGCCGTTTTAAAGATACTTTAATGGAAAATTCTTAATTTTCTGATACCTTTCGGCAATTTGTTTATTATATTAACGGAAGAGCTCCGTTCTCACTTTTTCCTCATCCATATGAAGAAAACGTTCCGGCAATAGAAGCGTTTTATGGGAATACTCAAGATTTGATTAACTGTCAAATTTCAGGCGGCTGTCAAAGGATCTAATTTTCAAGTTCTGAAGCGAAAGCGGATATTGTAGACAGCATATTGCGAGACATTTTGGTTATTTTGGCACATAAAACTAAGGTCACACAAGTGCGCCAAATTAAAGTGATGCCTGTAGCGTGAATAATCGTTTGCTTCTTTCGGGCAGGGTCCTACTGAAATCAGAAGCCAAGAGTTTTCGACTTTAAACATGAAATAAGTTAACATACGTAAGCATTAAAAATGTAAGCAATCGTTGATTTTAAATTCAGCTGAGAGGTAAAATTCAAGATTGACAGAGGCCGTAAGAAGAAGAAATAAATGATTGCCTTTGCAAACGGCTGGACGTTGCTGTTCTTAAATCACCATGAAAGCTACCCACAGAGTCTTGGAGGGATCAAGAAGGTAATGCAATTAACATATGACAGTTATCGAGCGAAATCGGTCACGTTTCTGTCGAACGGGAATATCCACTTCACCGTGCTTCGAAATAAAGTGAACGGAGTACTACTGCACCTCATTTGCTTTCGGACTAGTCCCTTATGAACGCAATATTGCGTATCGTATGATCGGATGACGATCAAATTTAAGGCACAATATTTTTTACTTCCTATTGAGAAATTTAAACCTCCAAGGAATCGATGTGGTGTACAAGTCAGTCCTGGACTTGTGAACAAAATGTCTGGTCTTATCCGTCGAGAAATACAATTCACACACGTGCTGTTAACCTCGAATAGTTGGTACTGGTACTCTTTTTCTTTTTCTTTTAATTGATGGTTTAACGACCGCCGTGAGCAACTGGTTGGGCTATACGCAGTCGCCAGTCCGTGATTTAGGTCCATTGCTTCCTCGGAAGGGATAGATCCGATGCCATAAGACAAACACACATACATCTTCATTATATAAACCTGACGCATCTCAGAGGAATGTTCAGAAGCCAGCGCTTAGACCAAAACGCCACCGGTGCAGCACTGGATTTTCATAGATGTTATTAGCATTTATTTACGTATCTTCAATGATTCAGAATTTCAAAGACATTACAACTGCTGATACTTTCACTAAATCAAGTTTTATGTAATGGAAGTTCATATTCCCTCCTTATTCCAATTAATTCTCTCAATACATGGGTATAAACTATAATGCTGTAACCACTCGTGAATCCAGCTTGCCCTTTTCGCTGAGCCATATCCAGTGCTAATGGGTCTGTAGCTCCTGAGATACTAACACACACGCACAATTTTTTCCTTTTTCAAGCGTACAATACTTTATAGGGGTGATCTTTTTCAATTTTTCTCCTGAGTTCCTTAATTTGTGTTCTCCAATTATATAGCATATCTTTATTTTGCTCTTTTTTTTTCTTCTCTGCCAGGAAGAGCGTTACGTTCAGAATTGTGTACTGATTCTTTATGCATTTCATTCCTAGTGACAAGAAAACGTTGTGCCCATTTCATGCCTTTATCTAGAAAACAACGAGAGTTATGGAAATTTTTGACCATTTAATTTTTCACCCCAGTGCATTTCGAGATGAAACGATTTGGCGATCATTTGAAATATTACGAGCATTGCTGTTTTTGAGCTATTAAAGTGTTTAGCTATTGATGCGTGTTAACTGCACATGACTGAGAAGGAATAAAAGGTCGAATTTGTAAGCACTCTTGTTTTCACTGAAACACTAGACGTATTTGTTAAGTGGTATTTTTGTGCTTAGTTCAGGTCTTCCGCAACTAATAATTCATTTTAAGCAATCTACAGCATAATGTAAATCGTCCAATTAGAGCAGCGTTTCCGATTCACGTAATATAATGTTCTGAGAAAGCTGGTTTTTCGTCCATAATTACCCATACGTAATTATCTAAGAACATTACAGTTTACATTGGACAACAGATACGGATCAAGAGAAGCAGGCATAGACAAAAAGATTAATAAGCTTTTAAAACTTGTTTGAGAATTTTTGGAAAAGCCAATGCAATTTTCAAGAGGAATTTAACCATTATGTTTGAAACGGAAATGTGCAATGTATTTGCGTAGTGATTGATCGGATCACGACATGTATCCCCCCGCCCAACCACCCACACACCCACATACACCAAACAACTAAGATATTGTGACCAGCGTGTCTGTGTCAGAACATTCTTTAGACAACAAGGCTTCTGGAGTGCTCATGGTCAGCCCTGGTTCATACCTTAAAAAAGTGGTCCGAGGAGGGTTAACCAAGAATTGCTGGCAAAGAATGAACCGAACACAGCTCATCAATGGTAATGATGAGCGAAGACTATAACGTATGGAGCAGGCCAACAGAAGATGTAAATTGGCTGAACTCGCCGGTGATTTGAGATCTGGTGACAGGAGTAATGTATACCAACACACATAGAACATCGAACCCTTCTGAAAATGGGGCTGCGTAATTGCATACCGCTCTTAGTCTGCTAATAATCATTTCACTGTCCGAAGAGTGTGCAGTGGGAATACGAGAATCAAAACTAGATCCTGGATTATTGAAAGGATACAGTTTGGTCAGACGTATCTCGTTTGCTGTTGCACACTGTGAACAGCCGTGTACGGGAGCGTCATTTACTTCGGTAAGTGTTGCCTCGTGGATGCACCGGGATCGAAAATAAGTCAATGCAGAAAGTGAAATGCTTTGGGCAATGTTCTGTTCGGCAACTTTGCCTCCAGTTGTTCATGTCCAGAAAACTATGACGTCTACTACCTTTCTAAACATCACTATTCTTTCATGGCTACGGTATGCTCCTTCAGTAATGCCTTCTTAGTTGGATGATCTCCATGCCTCGCGGAACATGCAAAATACTTCCACATACTGTCCTGGTCTACAAGGTCTTCTGACATCAACCGAATTGAGCATCTGTGGTTTATGTTGGAACAGCAAATCCAATCTGCAGCCGCTCAACCAAGTCTTTTACAAGGCTTAAAGGATCTGCTGGTAACGTTTTGGTGCACTAGATACCACAAGACACCTTTAGACATTTTGTAGCGTGTATGTTGCGACTGGTAAGAGCAATTTTGACGTAATGTGGAGACGATCAGTTCAGATCATATGTAGAGGATTTTCGAAAGGGAGTGTCTGACACGAGTTCGTAAGCAAACCTTAGAAATAAGAAGCTAGGAGATTTGGGCTAGAGTGTCCGATACGAAAGTGACATGGAAGCGAGATAGAAAGCGGGAAGGCCAGATCGCAATAAATATGTAAGAAATATTGGGCTAGAGCGTCCTTATTTATTACCAAGGGGCAGTACCCGGGGTCCGACGGCTTAACGTGCCCATCCGAAGCACGGCGGATATTTAATGTTTCGAGCGTTCGCACCTGCCTTGGATCGAACCTGAGATTCCTCTGTGGCACGTGGGGCACGAAAATCATATTCGTCAGGTGGTCATAACGTTTCGTTGGACCTCCAAAGAGTGTGTGTGTGTTCAGCACTGTTCGGCGATGCTGTTGGTATATATATATCATCATCATTGTCAACCATTATCCATCCACAGCTGGACGAAGGCCTCCCCAAGTTTTCTCCACAACGGTCTGTCTTGTGCCAGTCTCCTCCATGTCATTCCTGCATACTTTCGAATTTCATCCAACCATCTCCCATGTGGTCTTCTGTGTCTTTTCCTGTCCCTTGGAATCCAATCTAAAATTTCGTCTGTCCATCGATGATCTGTCCTTCTGGCAGTATGTCCAGCCCATTGCAATTTCAGGGATTTAAATCTAATCATGATGTCTTCCACTCTTGTCATTTATCGGATCCACGAGTTCCTCTTCTTATCTCTCCTGGTTACACCAAGCATGCACCTCTCCATGCTACTTTGAGTTGTCTGCAGCCTTTGTATGTCTGTTTTAGTTAAGGTCCACGTCTCTGCACCATACGTAAGCACTGGAAGGATGCATTGATCAAACACTTTTCTTTTAAGACATAATGGCATATTGCTCTTGAAAATTATGCTGTTTCTTTCAAAAGCTCTCCAGGCAAGTTTTGTACGCCGATTAATTTCTTCATCAATGTGACCCTCACTTGATATCTGCTGTCCAAGATAAACGTACGTGTCTGTTATCTCCAGCTGTTCTCCATCAATCGATAAATATTCATTTCTTGTAAAAGCATTGAACATTACTTTTGTCTTCTGAAAGTTCATTTTTAATTCCTCTTCTTTACCCTTGGCTGCAAGTTCCTGGATCATACTCAGCAGCTCTGATGGGGTAGTTGCAAAAATGACTATGTCATCAGCAAAACGAAGGTGGGTTAGGTAATCTCCATTAATCTTTATCCCCTTGTTTTTCCAGCTCAGCGACTGAAAGACATCTACAAATGTGGCATTAAAGAGCTTTAGAGGTATGGTGTCACCTTGTCTCACTCCTCTCCTTGACAAATGTCAACCCCGCCTTCTCGTGGTGCACCCTGTTCCCACTAAAGGGGCTCTGACGACCGCCTTTAGCGGTATAACTATACCATCGGGATTAGAGAAAATGCTATCCCACACTCACCAACCCGATTGGCCAGCGTGGTGAGTTATGGCCAAACCCTTCCAAAATGACTCCACAACTTAAATCTTGGCCTGCAGTCTCCGGCAACTGGAATGTACCTGGCCAAGGCATTGCCCAGTGCGACATGAAGGCACAGGGTGCTAAGAAACCCCGGATAACCGGACTTTTGACAACTGATGCTGACCTTGGCTACGTATAATGGACGCTCCCTATCTTCTGATTCAAAGCTTCTTGAATTGGAAGAGGAACTAGAAAGGATCAAGTGGGACATAGTCGGGCTAAGTGAGGTAAGGAGAAAAGAAAATGATCTCCTTGAACTGAAAAGTGGACATCTCTTCTACTATCGTGGGACAGATACTGGCAGAACTAGTGGTGTTGGATTTATAATAAACAAGAAACTGAAGGATAAAGTTGTAGAAGTTGAAAGTTCCTCTGACAGAGCTGCACGACTTGTTATCCAACTCTCGAGAAGATACCAGGCTCAGATTATTCAAACTTATGCACCCACCACAAGTCATCCTGAACAAGAAATTGAAGAATTTTATGAGAAAATTCGTCATCTAAATAAAAAAGGAAAGCAGCAGTTGAAGATAATTATGGGAGATTTCAATGCAAAAATAGGGCAACGGCAACAGAATGAAACTTCAGTAGTTAAATTCGGTCACGGCAACAGAAACCAGCGTGGAAATACTCTCGTTGAGTTTGCAGAGGCAGAAGGGTTTTTCATCATGAACTCCCTTTTCAAGAAAAAGCCACACAGGAAATGGACATGGAGACATCCAAATGGGATGACAAGTGAAATTGATTTTATTATGTGTAACAAAAAATTTGTCATAGAAGACTGCAGTGTGCTAAACAAGTTCAACTCAGGTAGTGACCATAGATTGGTGAGATGTAAGATGCAACTCAACACTAAACTCGAACGTAGCAAGCTCATAAGACAAACAAAATGTATTGACATAACCAACCTTAAAAAACACCATAATACCTTCAAGTTGGAACTGAAGAACAGATTCTCTGCTTTAGCAGTCCTAAGATCGGAAGAAGTGCATATTTCTGAAGTTAACAGAAAAGTAACCGAAGCTCTTATGGAAACAGCAACAAAATTAGCTGGGTCTAAGAACAAGTTGCATGTGAACAAATTATCAGTAAAAACCAAAATGTTGATGCAAAAAAGAAGAGAGATGAGGGCAACTAAAGAAGATGTGACTTCCAAAGGGGAATATATAGAGCTATGAAAGACAGTACGAAAAAGTATCCCTGAAGACGTAAGGAAATTCAACTGTGAAATAGTGAAGAAAGCAATTGAAAACAGCCAAAGCCTAAAGATAGCAAAGGGACATCTCAGTAAGGGAAGAAACAGATTATGGCTCTGAGAAAAGACGATGGTTCTGTAACAAGAAATAGAGGCGAAATCGTGAAAAGAGTGAAAGATTTCTACTCCAAAATATATGAAAGGGATGATACATGTACTCCAGACATCATGAAAGGTACCAGTACCAGAGTTCTTTCAGTCCTCCCAGCAAAAGTTGCACATGCAATCAAGAACATGATGCGGGGAAAAGCTCCAGGAGAAGATGGAATTACTGTAGCCATCATACAAGAAGCAAGTGGAGAAATCGAAACAGTACTCGCCCAAATTTTCACTCGATGCCTTAATGAAGGGAAGATTCCTGAGAATTGGAACAACGCTACAATGACCCTGCTACATAAAAAAGGTGACATTAAGGATCTCAGGAACTACAGACCTATCAGCCTCCTATCAGTGGTTTATTAAACCTTCACTAAAGTTCTTTCACCCCGTTTGAAGGTAACACTGGACATGGCTCAACCGAGAGAACAAGCTGGATTCAGGAGTGGCTACAGCACAATAGATCATATCCACGTACTGAGAGAACTAATTGAAAGAGCGAGGTAATATGAACTTCCACTGTGCATGGCTTTTATCGATTATGAAAAAGCCTTTCATTCGGTGAAACCCTCAGCAGTTACAATGGCTTTGAAATCCTGTTGTATTGAAGATGCATACATTAATATTATTAATAACATCTATGAAAATGTAAGTGCAAAGATTCAGCTGTTTGAAAATACAACACACATAAACATTGGAAAATGTCTTTCGATCACTGAACTGGGAAAACAAAGGGATAAAGATTAATGGAGATTATCTAACCCACCTTCGTTTTGCCGATGACATAGTAATTTTTGCAACTACCCTATCAGAGCTCCAGAGTATGATCTAGGAACTTGCTGACAGAGTATGATCCAGGAACTTGCTGTAAAGAAGTAAAATTAAAAATGAACTTTCAGAAGACAAAATTGATGTTCAATGCTTTTACAAGAAATGAAGATTTATCGATTGATGGAGAACAGCTGGATATAACAGACACGTACGTTTATCTTGGATAGCAGATATCAAGTGAGGGTCACATTGCCATTATGTCTTAAAAGAAAAGTGTTTGATCAATGCATCCTTCCAATGCTTACGTATGCTGCAGAGACGTGGACCTTAACTAAAAGAGACATTCAATGCCTGCAGATAACTCAAAGCAGCATGGAGAGGTGCATGCTTGGTGTAACCAGGAGAAATAAGAGGAGGAACTCGTGGATCCGAAACATGACAAGAGTGGAAGACATCATGATCAGAGTTAAATCCCTGAAATGGCAATAGGCTGGACATACTGCGAGTAGGACAGACCTACGATGGACACCCGAAATTTTAGTTTGGATTCCAAGGGACAGGAAAAGACCCAGAAGAAGACCACATGGGAGATGGGTGGATGAATTTCGAAAGTATACGGGAGTGACATTGAGGAGACTGGCACAAGATAGACTGTTGTGGAGGAAACTTGGAGAGACCTTCATTTAGCAGTGGATTGTAAATGGTTGACAATGATATATATATATATATATATATATATATTCTATAAAGAAGATACCTAAGCAAAAAAATACAAATATAATTTTGACTCACACCTAGTGCAACATAGAAAAGGTTATGTATCTACCTGTGTGAGTAAAAGGAGAAAAGATAAAAAAATAAAATAAAACAACTGAATGTAGAAGGTGTCGAGAATACTGAGCCTTGGCCTTATCAAGGACCAGCAAAAACTCTGCATTTTCTCACTTCCACAAAGACCTAGTTGGAAATGGGTTTCTGCAAGGCCATAGATGCAAGTAACGTTCCCACCTAAAATAGTTTAAAAAATATATTTATGTCATGTCCTCCGTAGAGTTGTATGACCTAGCACTGGTTAACAATTTCGCTTGCATCCATTAACCTTCCTGGCCCGACCCATGCTCTTCATCTGTTACTATTAAACAGAGAGAAGAAGATTAAAGAGAACTCAAGCTGTGAGAGTTACATAATAATTAGAAATGATTTTCAGCCATAACGAAATTCCAAGTTCGTTTGAGAGAGAATTTAAACCTGAAAATCAATGCAAAAGAAATCCAAATTTTTACATTGCAATTAAAAAAGGAAATATTAATTTTTAACGAACAGAATTTTGAAAGAAAACTTGAGTCTAAAACCCCCTACTCTACAACTTATGACAGCACGAAAACGAGAATAAGTTAAAGATAATAATTAACTAAAGAAAACTTTGTGAAAGTTATATACCTTAAACAGTTAGTTGCAATATGTACAAAGTATTTCAGCAGTGCTTTAAGTGCATAATTAATTAGTTATTAAGAACTTAACTACTTTGAAAAAACAGCGCATAGGCAGCGCATAGAAAAGGAACACGCTTAGCCATCTTCTGTTCCTAGGTACCCCAAAAGACGCTCAAAGTTACAAAGAAAAGAAAGAGTTAAAACCCGCAAAAATGTTAACAGACAAACCAATGCCTAAAAGCTGAAAAGCTAAAAAACGACAGAGAAAAAGTACATGAAGTACAAACATTGAACTTATAAAACCTAGAACCCAAAAACCAGGAAGAGAGCTTACCTCTTGTGTGACAAAAACTTTTCTCCTCACAAGAGAAGAACATGGCTGACCTCTTCCGCCACTCCCTAGACGCTGGTGGGGCAGTGAGGGTGGGGCTGATGGCCTCCTCATACAGCAAGAAACCAACGCGCGGAGATTTTAACCAGAGAAAAAAAAAAAAAAAAATATATATATATATATATATATATATATATATATATATATATAAACTTAAGACTGTGGATCTGTATGATCAGAAAGAGCAGAATTAACTCTCCAGAATACATGAGGAATATTATAAAATACACGAGCAGTGTATTTAATAATCTTTGCATGTATTAAATCACCTTAGTGAGCTTCTATAGATTAATCAGAATCTTATTAATTTTAATGTTGGTTTTACTTTTTTTATTATAGCTATCCTAGTGATGAATAACTAGTTTTCTTTTTTATTTGTTTTTATTTTCTTTTATAAACAGATTTTTAAGCTTTTTTTGTGATTTTGTTTATATTATTTAATTTTTTGTTTTAATAGGACCGTCATATCCATAGCACTAAGGTTCCTTTAGGTAGTTAATAGGCATCCTCTAGCCAACTTCCTTACGGCTTTGATTGGTCAGAATCATATTATTAACTGTGTAGAAAATTAAAGCAGATCTGCCAACCTTACTCTATTATTCAGAATAATTTTTCTTAAAGTTCTTTTGATGAAAGAAGAAGGAATTTCGTTCTCTAGAAAACTTTCTAATAGTATATTAATGTGGTAATTGAAGTCCAAATTGTTGCTGCAAATTCTTGAAATTCTTAGGACCTGAGAAATTAGTACATTCTCAATTACTTTGGTTGAAATGTTATTATTCCAGTGTAGATATTTAATTACTTTGAAAGGAAAATTAACTCTTTTATCAAAGAGGCTAATAGATGGGTTACCTCTGTTGAGCTTAATGCTTAAGTCTAGGAACTCAAGTTCCTGATTACTGTGGTTGGTTTTACATAAGTTAAGAGAGCTAGGATAGATATTATCAAAATCACTCTCTATAACTTCTGAATTATTGATACACAGCAGATCATCAATATATCTAAAAGTGTAAAGGTAGTTATCTGAGCAGGTGGGGTGATTTTTAATGAATTTATATTCCTTAAAGAACAGGAATAGATTAGCGATATTCGTGGACGTTGATGTTCCCATGGGAATACCGTTCACTTGCTTATAGAGAGTATTGTTATATAAGATATGGTTATTTTTTATGCAGCAATTGAGATAAGAGTTCCAAGTTCCTACATCAACAAATTGGTTAAGTTTAAAATCTGCATACAGCTCTTTAAAGGTAGTGATTATATCTGATAGAGGCAGATTAGTATATAGGTTTTCAAAATCATAACTATTAATATCTAGGGGACAAACTTTGAGTATAGTAGAAATTACTTCTGCATTATTATTAATTATCCAAAAATCTCTGTACATCAAGTTAGAACAGTTTCTAATGAGTTTCAAAACCTTCTTTAAGACATCTTCAAAAGCAAGATCTATTTTCTTTTTATGACTCCTTACTCCACTAGCTATGAACCTGAACTTCACAGGATCCTTATGAAACTTAACCGTTGCAAAAAGAAATGGAAATTCAGGCTCATATCTTCTAGTTTGTGGAATTTTAAGTTTCTTGAAGAATGCCTTAAACCGATTTTCTAACTGCTTGGTAGAATAACTTACGGGCTCGTATGTTACTCTATTATTGAGTTCCATAGTTAACAATTCAAAATAGAACTTCTTACAGATAATTGCAAAATTATTGTCACGCTTTAGTTGTCCGGTAGCGACTCGTTCGTCTGGTCCATGTTTTCGATGAATATATCCGGAGTAGTTTTCAGATGAAGATTGGACATTCCTCCCAAGGAATCTTCAATCTTAAGGACATAACGTATAACTCACACTATTTGTTTCCTTTCGTCTGTCTTCCCGTTTAATATCTTGTGAATTGTTTCAGATGAAGGTTCGTAAAGAAGCGTAATAATCTAATGAGCCTTTTTCATAGAGTTCAAAATTGAGTGTTTTTGATTTGTTTCCCATTTCGTCCAACACTTCACTTCAGGCACTTTCAGCCTTCTTACGAAAATTATTATTTTAATGGAATGGTCCGAACTCTTTGGATCCCTCACCTGCTGGCCCTCCACTGACTTACTCTTTTTTCTTTCGATGGTACCAAATTTACGGAAATCCAATTTACACTTTACAATGTAGTCTGAACAAAAATTACATTTTTAAACATATAATTTAGAAACTTTCTCACATTCTTTATTTGTATTATAGCTTGTTCGTTAAGCATACTTCAAAAACGTAAGGGGATATGAAAAATGTGGTACTTACGGAATTTTGGATAATTCCTGGAGTCATCGCGGAATTTTCTGCCGTATGCAAATATGTCTTCAAAGACTATTTTTAAACACAGGTCCTCCAAACTGGGAATCTTCATAGCACTCATTTTGTAGCACCAATCAGGAATTCTGGAAATAAACGAAAGCACAATAAAAATTCTTGTAATGAACAATAAGGCATTACATTTACAATGTACATGCTAACACTTGTAAGAAGCTTAGAAATCAGTCCGATAGGTGTGCTCGAGAATCAAAGAAATAGTTTTTGTCATTTTATAATTTTTATATATGCAAGGAAATACACCGAACTTTCTAAAGCATTCAGTATGAAGTTTTTTTCATTACGAACCTCAAGGTCCAATTATTGGCCTACTTCATCTGCTCGGACACACGGTGATTTAAAAAGGACCTTACAACTTTGGAAGCGTTCAGGAATTTATTCAGAATACGTACAAAAAATTTGGAGGCTTTAATCTAAAGAAAAAATCATGAAGTGTCACTTCACGTAATGTCATAGCACCGAATTCCGTAACCGCGACCGCCGGCGTCGTGCATTTCAAAATGGCTACTTTCACAAGTGTGGAGTGTGCACGCTATGTGTTTTAGTTTGAAGAAACGAAATCCGTGACAACTGTTCGACGGACATTTTGTGCACTGTGTCGTAGGGTTCCTCACGCATGACAGACTATTCACTTTTCGTATAGACCTTTGTTGAGACTGCTTGTTCTCTTCGCCATGAGAAATTCCCTGGTCGCTCGCGTGTTTCTTCTGCTGTAGGAGAAAAAGTGAGGGATAGCTTCGTTCTTAGTCCCGTGAAATCAACGACGTGCGTCCCGTGAAATCAACGACGTGCGTCCCGTGAAATGGGTACTTCATAACCGACGGTTTGGCGACTGTTACGAAAAGGTTGGCACTTAAAACCATACACACTTATCATGGTTCTAGAAATTACTAGCGCGTATTGCGTAGCTCGTCAGCAATTATGTGTGGAAATGTTGCACCGGATAGAGGAAGACGGGACATTCGTGGACTATGCAATCTTCAGTGATGAGTCAGCATTTTATTACAGTGGTAAAGTTAACACCCAGAACGGCAGGATTTGGGTCGCTGAACGTCTACGCTAATCTCTGGAACATGTTCGCGACAGCCCAAAAGTGAATGTGTTTTCTACACTTAACAAACACAAGGTTTACAGCACCTATTTTCATGAGAAATCCATCTACGGTATCGTGTGTCTGGATACTCTCGAAAAGTATTTAGTTCCACATTTGAACGATGATGACCAAGAAGGAAACATTCACTTTCCGCATGGCGGCGCACCACCTCACAACTCTACGGGTATGCGGAATTTTCTCACTAAATGTTTCCCAAGACGGTGGATTGGATGAGCAGGGCCGATAGCAGGGCCACCTCGTTCTAACGACTTCACCGCTCTCGATTTTTTCTATAGGATTTCATGAAAGATCTAAGATTTGTTCTAAGATTAGCTGGAAATCTTTCTGAACTCAAAATACGAATCGCCACCACATTTTCAGAAGTAAAGCAGATATGCTGCTTTGCGTTTGGGAAGGAACTGACTTCAGGCTATATGTCTGCAGTACCAAAAATGGCAGTCTCAGCAAACCAAAATGACTATGTGGGGATAAAAGTTAACGTGTGTTGCTACAGATAAACGCTTTAAAACGTTTTGTAAGTATTCTGAATATTTTGAATAAAGTTCTATAAGTTTTGAAAGTTGTAAAGTCCTTTTTCAATCACCCTCTATAATAAAAAAAAAATACCGTTCCAGTCTCCGGTGGATTTGTTTACGTTTTCAGTTCATGGCTCCCATTGTGCTTCTACGCACTGGATATATTTCCAAATTAACTTTACGGGGAATTTTTGGCTAGTTCTCTTTTACCATTGTTTTGTATTTCACATAAAATGCACTATTTACTGTTAGAAATTTTATTTTTCCGTTTACTGTGATACTTTTGACTTCCGAAGTGTTACGCGTATTCTTCCACCGCGGTTTACGTTTCGGACCTCAACTCTTCGTGTGTACTATGCGCTGTAAATCAAATTGAATACATGTAATACTATAAATTGAAAAAAACGGGAATTTTTTCCCTATTCATTTTTTTCAAATTTTAACATTGCTGTTTCTCTGTTTTCGCAATTTCCCACTTCATTTTCATTATTTTTGTGTTAGCTTGGATTTGATTTGGATCTGCCATTAATCTGCAATGGAACACGACTGACCCTCAAGAAACTCATCTCGAATATCATCGGAGCTGCCATTATGACATGTATGCTGAAGAAGACCATGTTTTTATTCCATACATTCCATTTCAATCATCTGATCATCCGTTTCATTCTAAATTCCTGCAGTTTTGTATTCATCGCAGTTTTGGCAAGAGTGTCACAAAGCACACTGCCAGTCGTTAAAAGTTATTGGATTCAGCTTGTAAAATCAATGTTTTTTCGATGGCCAGTTCTGTGTTGTTTCACTCAGAGTTGGAAAAATTAAAAAACTCTTTGTCTTAACTCCAAATGAAAGAACATTTAATATAGAACATTCACCCATAGGCTCTTGAAATGGCTAACGTTACTTGAGCTTCAGAACTATCACAATATAAAAATGCAGATGTTTCAAATTTCTTATGTTCATAGTCAGTAAAGAGTGATATTTTACGTGTTAGAATTTGGAAGGCAGAAATATAGATTTTATTCTTTTCTTTTTACTTTTTTTTTCTCATTTTTCTAAAGCACGAATTTCGTTTAAATGTTTTTATACAATACGTGCTAATTATAATTTCGGGAAAATTAGGAAAGTTTTGGCTCAAAAGCTGATTGATTTACATTTTTCGATAAGTCCGGGTCACTCCGTGTATCTTTGCTGGTAATTATTATTAATAATAATAACTGCAATTCAGCTATAATACAGATATCCCACGAAGACTTCATCCCACAAAACCTCTGCAATGCTCAGCTGCATTCTAAGTGAGAAATTATCGAAAGCCATTGCGCATCTGAAACATCACTATTTTGTACAGAAAATATCCCAGCTCTTTAAAATATGTCGACAAATATTATTTGCTGAAGTGCTTAATCACTATCTAGAAATAGAGGGATTTTTCAAACTATCTATAACACGTTATTGCAATCCACAACCACAGAATGAAAGTTAAGCAGGATGACACCTTTACAATGAGTGGAAAAGCTATTAAAGCTGTAGAATGTACACAGTCGACTCACATTATTGTGACCATATCCTACTTTTGACGTCAACAGCGCGTAGCCAATGAAAGAAGGGACGTGTCGTGAGCTGGCTTGGAGGGCATATAAGGTATGCTGTAGGCATTCTGTAAGCATGTTACTCGTTGCTGTCATGGATAAAGGAGCGATTTATCAGATTCACAATAAGGGATGATTACTGACTTTCGAGCCAAGGGCGACAGTATTTCTGAGCGCAGTTTTGAACTTCTCGCGTGTTGCTGTGGCTAAAGTGTGTTGTGGGTAAAGAAATGGCACCATTGCGAATAAGCGACGTGGAGACTGTGGAGCACCGCGTGCCGTTGACGTTCGCTTCGAAGGTGCGTGAGAGCCGATCGACACGATAAAGTGGAGCAACTCACTGGCCGACTGAACCAAGGGGCTACCGGGTGTGTGTCTGAAACGACAGTTCAGCGACCCCTGCTGCGTATGGGGCTCCAATGCAGACGGATGGTTATTGCCCCTAAGCCAACGAATGTGCTTCGGCTGGAAAAGCTTTCATTTGCACGGCAGTATCGGAGTTGGACTTCCGCTGACTGGGAAAGTATCGAATGGATATGCGTTGGCGTATAAGGCGAGAAACATCGGAGAACAAACACTGTTCAACCACTGCTGGAAGAACACAAGCTGATGAGGGCAGCGTTATGGTCTGGGAATATTTCCGTGGCATTCCCTAGGTCCACATTAACCTGTGGAAGGCACCATGGACCGAATTTGTTATGAATCCATCCATGCAGACCACGTACACTCATACATGCTGATTGTGTTCCCTGGGGTGGATGGGATCTTCCAGCATGACAATGCGACGTGTCAGAAATGTCCGAAAGTAGCTGGAAGAGCACGATGAATACTTCAAAGTACTTTACTGGCCCCTCAATTCACCAGACTTAAACCCAATTGAGCATCTGTAGGAACACCTCGATCATGTTGTTCGCTCTATGGATCCACCACACGCACCCTCCAGCAGATGTCAGATGCACTGCAGTCAGCCAAGCTCCACATGCCTGTGAACACTTTCCAGCACCTTAATGAGTCACTTCCAGCCTGTCTAGCTGCTGACCGCGCTTCACACGGCGGTTACTCTGAATATTAGCTGGTGGTCACAATAATGTGACTGGACCGTGTATAAGATCCCCCATTTTCCGTTAATTACATAGTTTGCCTGATCTTGCTCGATCCCGTTTCTCCAACTCAAACCACAAATCCTTGATGACATTCATGTCCGGCGAATTTTCGGGCCATGGCACTAAATGGAATTTCTCTTCATATGCTTGTAACTGTTTTTCAGCCTCCTTCGCAGCGTGCAAAGAGCATTAAAAGACGCCATCGTGACGCCATCAGTGCGCATGGAGTCTTGCTAAAAGACGCCATCTCCGCCATGCAGTTTCTATAAAGGAGTGCACCTGGTCAGCCACGATGTTCATGCACGTGACAGCTGTCAGAGTCCGCTCTACAGAGTTAATGGGTGCAATTGTTACCTAAGAGTGTACTGCCCAACCCATCACACTTTCTCCAGCCCCTGGATCCTTCCCTTAGTTCATCCAGGTGAACGTCGCACACGAGCTCGTCCGTCGAAATGGTGTAAAAGAAAACAAGATTCCTCTGACCATGAGACCCTCATCCAAGATTTTATGGTCAATTGTCGATGATTACATGTCCACAGCAAGAGTTTACGACTGTGTACGGCTGTGAGTATAGGCCCATGGATGGGTTGGCCTGCGTTTGCGTAGACCCATATCTATGGGTGTACAATGAACTATGTGTTCTGCCACATTACGCTCTTCACTGCACTTGGAATTATGGGTAATACCTGCCATAGTACTCTTGCTGATACGGACAAGACGATATAGCCTGCGATGAACTCTGGGATTAATGAGGCATAGCCTGTCCACGCCTTGTTGTCGGTTTGAAGTGTCATATGTTTCAAACCATCTTTGATAGGTTTGAAACATAGGTATTAGCTACTGCATAGATTGAGCAGTCTACCACTGTCACTATTGCGGAGATACCCATACCAAGTGGCTTAGCATAACGATTTGGCATTTGTGGAAATCAGATAAATCCTTTGTTTTTCCATTTTGAGACGAAACGAAATACCCCCTAGCCATTATATATGTCATTCGCGACGCAACCATGACATATGACGCTGACTGGTCGCACGCGCATATATTTGCACAATGCAGATGTGGTTTTAATGCTATGTCTGAACTATATACACTGACGGAAAATAAATCCCAATACCAAGAAGGGGTTTTGTTAGATAAACGACAGTTGGTAGGCGGTGAGATTACATCTGTAAGATGACGTCTATGCAAATTTCGCGCTCGGCGCATACGTGTAGCGCTAGTAGCGCCCCTCGGAACATGCAAAGCAGGCTTGCTGTAAATACGCGCTGTAAAGTTCGTGAGCGTTAGTTATCGTTGAGATTCGACGTAGGGTGTTGATGTTAGTCAAGAATGCCTTTAAGAAGACGAAGAAGCCATTATCAACAGCTCACGGAGTTTGAACGAGGTCGTGTAATAGGGCTGCGAGAAGGTGGATTTTCTTTCCGCAATATTGCAGAACGACTTGGCAGGAATGTAGCCACTGTGAATGATGGTTTGCAGCGGTGGTCAAGAGAAGGCACTGCCTCAAGAAGACCGGGTTTCGGCCGGCCACGTAGCACTACTGAGAGGGAAGACCGCCGTGTCCGGCGTATGGCCGGGGCGCATCGTACCGCGTCTGCGGCAGTAATTCGAGCTGCAGTTCCCACCACAGTTACACAACGAACTGTTACAAATCGGTTACTTGAAGGACAGCTCAAAACCAGACGCCTTACTCCAAACCACTGCCGTTTGCGACGTCAGTGGTGCCAAGCTAGAGCTCATTGGAGGACGGAGTGGAGATCTGTTGTGTTTTCTGATGAAAGTCGGTTCTGCCTGGGTACCAGTGATGGACGTGGGTAGGTTAGAAAGAGGCCAGGTGAGCGCCTGCAACCAACCTGTCCGCGGCCGAGACAAACTGGACCTACACCTGGAGTTATGGTCTGTGGAGCAATTTCCTATGACAACAGGAGCACTCTCGTGGTTATCCCACGCACCCTGACGGCACAGTTGTACGTCGGTCTGGTGATTCAACCTGTTGTGCGGCCATTCATGAACAGCATTCCAAGGGGTGTTTTCCAACAGGATAACGCTTGCCCGCATACCGCTGTTGTAGCCCAACATGCTCTACAGAGTGTCGACATGTTGCCGTCGCCTGCTAGATCACCAGATCTTTCACCAATCGAGCACGTATGGGACATCATTGGACGACAACTCCAGCGTCACCCCTAACCAGCATTAACCGTCCATGTACTGACCGACCAAGTGCAACAGGCATGAAACTCCATCATACAAACTGACATCCAGCACCTGTACGACACAATGCATGAACGTTTGCGTTTTTGCATTCAACATTCTGGGGGTTAGACCGGTTATTAATGTACCAGCATTTCACATTTAAAATGGCTCTTATCGCGCTTACAATAAGCTGTGATCTTGAAACCTTAATCGATTAAATATGTTACCTATGCAAATGTATTGCCGCCATTTCGTTCCTCTACAACTATTTTTTCGTGGTGTTGGGATTTTTTTTCCGTCAGTGTGTATACCCCGATAAGCCATTACATTATGCCCACATATCTAATAAGCTGTAGGACTCCCCCTTTACACAGCAAAACAACGTTCACTCGGCGAAGCACCGATTTGATGAGACAGCGACTGGTATCCTGGGGTATGTGGTACCACAATGTCAAGAGCAGGTCCTCCAGTTCCCGTACATTTCGATGTGGTGGTGATTTATCGCGAACCTGATTTTCCAAGTCGAACCATAAATGTTCGATTAGGTTCATGTGAGGTGAATTCGGAGGCCAGGACATTAACAGAAAATCACCAGCGTGTTCCTCGAACCACTGCTTGACGATTTTGGCAGTGTGGCATGGCACATTATCCTGTTGGTAATGGCCGTCACCAGTAGGGAACAATTGTCATGAATGGATGAACTCGGTCGGCACGTTGTTCAGATAACTGACAGTTGTTAGGGATTGTGCTACTGGGATAATGGAGCCTTAAGTGTCCGAAGAAAACATCGCCAACAGCATAACACCGCCGCAGCCGGCATGTATCCGCTGAACAGTGCATCCAGGTGCCCTAGCCTCCGTTGGTAATCGGCGTATCCGCATTCTGTCGTCTAGGTGATGCCTCAGGAATCTTTATTCGTAAGACCAGGACACTTTCTTCCAATCATCCACGGTCCAATACGATGATCTTGAGCTTATTTCATGGGTTGTTATACATACTGCACATTTATTTCATGGGTTGTTATACCTTCTGCACATGCGGCTACGCAGCCGCATGTGCAGAAGGCAGCGATGAACTGTGTACTGTGACATATTGGCCTCACCACTGCTGTCCAATTCACTGTGGCCCTGCGGTAGCTGTGAACAATGCGCTACAGTCTTGGCTTCCCTCTGGAATCAATGAGTGGTGGACGACACATCGTCGTTTCGCCATCAGTGAGCCACTTTTTATACGTGGTCACTACAGTGGCGCGTGAACATTCCTCAAGCTGCGCCGTTAGATCCGGGGCGCTATGCCGTCACAGTCTGCCCTTTAACGAACACATATAAATCGGCATTCTGACTCCGCACGCTCTTCTAATCGAAACCCAGTCCGCGGATTGTACACATACTGCTCTGTGAACTTCACCTGCGCCACCGTCTCCATGCGCGCTCATCTCTCTAGGCCGGGGTGGTCATTATGCAATGTCATGTGGGTGTATATACACAGTCGAGTAACATTATTGAGACCACCTCCTACTTTTAATTTGAACAGCGCGTAGCCAATGAAAGAAAACAACGCATAGCCAATGTGTCACGACTTTCCGTGATCTGGCTTGGGGGGTATATAAGCTATAGGCAATCTGAAAACATATCACTCGTTGCTGTCATGGATAAAAGGAGCGAATTATCAGATTTGAAAAAAGATTGATTATCGGCTTACGGGCCAAGGTTGGCAGTATTTCTGAAAGAGCGCAGTTTCTGAACTGTTCGCGTGCTGCTGCGGTTAAAGTGTATCGTGATTGGAGAAATGACATCATTGCGAATAAGCGACGAGGAGACAGCTGAGCACCACTTGTCATTCATGTCAGAGGTGAACGTCCGCTTTAAAGGTGCGTGAGGGCCGATTGACAAGCTACAATGGAGCAATTCATTGGGAAAATGAACCATGGGGCTTCAGGAAATGTGTCTGAAACGACAGTTCAGCGAACTCTGCTGTATGTGGGACTCCGATGCAGAATGATGGTCACTGCACCCATGCCAACGAAGGTGCATCGGCAGAAAAGGCTTACATTTGCAGTATCAGAATCGGACCTCCGCTGATTGGCAAAGGATTGTCTTCTCGGATGAGTCACGTTTTCTGCCTAATCAAACGGATGGACCTTGGCGTATAAGGCGACAAACATCGGAGTACAAACACTCTTCAACCATTGGTGGAAGAACGCAAGCTGTTGGGGGCAGCGTTACGGTCTGGAGAATGTTTTCGTGGTATTCCCTGGGCCCACTCCTACCTGTAGAAGGCACTATAGACCGAATTCGTTATGAATTCATCCTTGAAGACCACGTACACCCATACGTACTAATTGCCTTCTCTGGGGCAGATGGAATCTTGCAGAACAACAATGAGACGTGTTAGACAGCTAGAAATGTCCGAGAGTGGTTAGAAGAGCACGATGAAGACTTCAAAATCCTTTGCTGGTTTCCTAATTCCCCAGACTTATACCCAGTTGAGCATCTGTGGGACCACCTTTGTCGTGTTGTTCACTCTATGTATCCTCCACCACACACCATCCAGCAGCTGTCAGATGCACTGCAGTAAACATGGCTCCACATACCTCTGAACACCTTCCAGCACCTTACTGATTCATTCCCAGCCCGTCTAGCTGCTGTCCGCGCTGCACACTGCGGTTACTCTAGATATTAGCTGGTGGTAACAATAATGTGACTCTACCGTGTATATAGATAACCTTGTTACTTATGAACATAATGAAATTAATATTATGATCATATACATGGCCGACTGCACAATAAGAGCACCCGGGGCACCCCGCGTCTCGCATCTTTCGATTGGGTTTTCCGCTCTTCGTCACACATACACTAAAATTTGCAGATTTCAAATGAGTTTTGTAACCACCTTTACCCTAAAAATTTCCGCATTCAAGAAGTAGCAAATGCAGATTTATCATTTTGTGGCCCTACTTTTATATATAAAACAATTTTCGTGTGAACCAGGTGCGTATATTTAAAAACATAAAAAGTACAATGCCCAAGTTGTTTTTAGATCTATATATTCAGCAAATTATTCAGTTACTTTAGAAACATTCTTAGAAATAAAAAAAAACTATTTTTATGTTCGAACGCCTGTAAAACCTTAAATTCACTTATTTCCCATTTACTCCATTTTGTATTAAAAATCAACAACTAAAGCATGTATCAGGAAGAAAAGCTATTTGTAAGAATTTACATATTTCAGAGAGATACTTATTCGCTATACAAAAAATATTTGCAGTGCAAAAATATTCGCTACCCCGGTATGTTTTTTTCATTTTGTGAGGAAGTTTATATATCAATCGCAGCACAACCTCAAACCCCTCTTCCTGGAAAAGAAATTCTAGATTTCAATACTCGCTCTGCCTTTTCTATTTCTGTCTCTCACTCTTTCTCTCTCTCTCTCTCTCTCTTGGAACTTTCGATGCATATGATCTTCTTTTTCTTTTCTTAAACTCACTAAATCAAAAATGTACTTCTTTGAGACAATCGTTTTTTGTTTTCTACAGTTTCTGTGTGTGTTATTTACGAACGATATTTTTCACGTAACGAATTTATTGAAATATGACATTTATTTTCTAGGGTCCGCAATGAAATTTTCCTCCGGCCCCGCAATGAAATTTTCCTCCGGCCCCGCAATGAAATTTTCCTCCGGCCCTGCAATGAAATTTCGCCGCGGCCACCTCAAATGCTCAATCCGGCCCTCATCATAAATCCCTTAATTCGCTGTATGAAAAAAATGGATATTTTACATAAGGTATTTTACTGAATGTTTTCAGGATTGAGCTTTCCAAGTACATTTATCAAGCCCCATTAAGACATAAAGAGCTCATGCTGAGGGGGAAGCACTAAAAATAGAAGAAACTGTTGCATGAAGTAACGTGGAACAATTTAAACGATTTGTCTTTTCGAAGGTTCAAGTCCTTTGCCAGAAATGATTTAAGTTTATAAACATAATTTGGAGTTGAACTTGTATATACCTAGCTGGCATAACGAATTATAGAAATTGGAAGATTTAATCAATAGCAAAACCTTATGACTTGATGTTACAAAAAGGGATTTCTGAACTGGAAGAGAAACACAGTAAATCACCCAGAAATACAGGTTTTGATTTGTATTTGATGTATGTATTTGTACCTCACAAAAAACAACAAACAAACACCCCCCCCCCCAAAAAAAACGGATCTTGATTCTTAAGATACCTTATAATATAGTCCAGAAATGACAAAATATTCAGCTTTCAACTTTCTTTCTTTTTCTTTTTATATTGTATGCAAATACTATGTAACTGAACAATTTTTTCAAGACGAATTTTTTCTTGAAATTTTTTTTTATTTCATTTGTTCAAATAAAAAAAAACCCTACAACTAAAATTCTTTTAAACCTTAGTTGGTAAATGAACTTTTTGGTAACCTTGTATTACTAATATATGTTCATTGAATTACCTGAATCATAGCAGGTAAAATAAAACGCTTAATTTTACGAGTGAAGACCATTTCTCCCTTTTCTCGTTTTCCATATTATCAAAATTGCGAGGAAAAGAATGAAGAGCTACTTTCAGACTATTCAAATAAGACACAAAATGTAGGCTCGCGGTTTCTTCCTCAAGCATTATTCAAATTGCCGCTTTTCCAATTCGTCGGCCAGATATTAAATATGTGTTGTGTAAAAGAAAAAAATCTTATATTCTAAAGAAAATATGCTGCCAGTGAAATGGAATTTGTAATGTGCGCAGTCGTAACAACTGTTCAATCTAGCTGATTAATTGGCTGGTTTACTTTCAATTTTTATCACGCCTTTTGATAAAAAGAATCAGAAGTACAACTATTATCACTTCGTCGGTGGTTCTGTTTGAGTATAAGCACCATATCTTGACATATCCTAGTCATATATAGGAAATCCTTTTTGCATTGGAACTCAGAGTAGAAATATCCATCACTTTTCATCATATTCCAAATCATAGATTCACTACTTGGGGAAGGGGAGAGGTTGATGCTACTGATTTTGGCATACTTTTGTTTCGTGTTCATAGCTTAGAAAAGCCTGCTGTAGCTCATAATTTGGTATTGTAATCCCCAGCCACTGTGGGGCCAATGCAGCTGATTCCTGTGGCAGTCTTTTTATTATTATTACTTTTTGGTGTTTCAAGGATTAAGTATTACCATGAACAACTCAGTGGGCTATAAGTAGTTTCCGTCTCTGATTTAGGGACACTGGCATGGGCGCTCATATTGAGGGACGAGAAGGGAGACTTGACCTCCCTGGATATTTCACTAAGCAGTTTTTTGTTGTTGAAAGGCACTACAAATATTTTTGCGCTGACAATTTTCCTTATTACTAATTTTTCTGTTCAGCGTCTGAATGCGTAAGTATGTAATAAAATTAAGCAAAACTTTGCGAATTCACCGAAGGAAGCAAGAATATTATTTTTTTATTGAATGTTAGATAAGAGCGCAAGTACGTATAGTATTGAAAAACATAAAAGGCGCAGGAATG
This sequence comes from Macrothele yani, assembly GCA_039090855.1. Lineage (NCBI taxonomy): Eukaryota > Metazoa > Arthropoda > Arachnida > Araneae > Macrothelidae > Macrothele > Macrothele yani. The sequence goes on along the minus strand of CM076999.1, from coordinate 82,511,052 downwards.
AAACATAAGGAATAATCCTCTGCAGCAATTATTCACTGCGGGAAACCAAAAAACATTTTTAGGGTATACTGTTTTCTTCTCGATGACGGATCACTGTGTTTCGTGGAGCATTTGTCACAAGTAACCAAACGCGCAAGTTCACAAAAACAACAGAGAATATTCCTTATTGTCCCAACAAACTCTTAAATTTCATTCATGTATTTCTATGCAGACGTTTGGGGTCTTCTGGTTTTCACTTACAATTATGTGTTGTGTATGCAGTAAAATTAGTTAGATAACAGGGACGCATCAAAGAAAGTTTCGTTCCGACCGAGAGATGTTGTGGATTTAGCGCTTGCGTGTGACCATTCGTCTGAGATGGGTCAGGGTTCAAATATCCCTGAGTTATGAATATTGTGATTGTCTTAAGAAACTAGCCCCCATTCTTCTCTGGCGACGGACAGCTACTTATATCGCACTGAGTTGCCCACTGGCTCCAGGTAAGGGGCAAATCCAGTGCAGTGATACAAGCATACACCATCCGTCTGTCACACGTCATCCCTGCCCATAGGGTTGGTAGCCAATGTGAGTGTTGATTAAAAACTCTGGAAATTTTTAATGTTACCAACTGTTTTTGTATAAATCCTGGGAGGAATTTTACTTTTTATTTAATTCATTTAAAACAAAACATGATCATTGTCTCTGTTTTCAAAAAAGTGAAATAAAGGAATGGATGCTGGCGCAGTGGTCTTAGCTCTGGCTTATGAACAATTTTCCGAGATCGGTCTGAGTTCGAATCCTGGTGAAGCATGAATGTTGTGTTTGTCTTAGGGAACTAGCTCTCTCCCTTTCCTGGAACCAGTGGCCCTAAATTAAGGACAAGGAACTGCTTGTATCCCATTGAGTTTTTCATTGTGGCCGCTAAACCCCCAATTTAAAACAAGAAAGATGACACCGAATTTTCGGGTGTAATAAGCACGTCTTTTGAATCCGTTCTGACGCAAATTAAATTTATCAAAGCTATTCAAAGTCAATGGAACCGGTATGGAAAACAATAGTATCTGACGGAAGAAAGAAGTTTTTCAATCGGGTCTTTAATCCCTCAGATATTGGTGTAAACGGAATCTTGAGCTTACGAACTCTTAGAAACGGAGTTAGGGACAAAAATAAGATGTGACTTTACGTCCCCAGGTGGGAAAACCATGCATTATTTTAGGAAGAAAGTATTCTCAAAAGGTTTATCCATATGAGCGGTATCAGTCCAAGAAAAAAAATTTAGTCGAGTTTTCAGGAGCCCAGATTTTGCTACAAATACATCAGAGGCAGAAATTAACACTTATGACCCCTGGTGGCCAACCCATTCTTTACAAAACATTAGAAATTATGTGAAAAATATTTTCCCTCACATCTTGTATGCGATACAGGAAAAATTTTTCAAATCGGAGTTTTAGGAGCAGAAAACGCAATTTACCTTTACGCCCCCTAGCGGAAAGTGTCTGAATTACTTGAAAATTTTGAGTTCTTAGGAAAAACATGTCACACTAGAAACACTATCCAACAAAGAAGGAATTTTTTAAATCGGACTCCTAGAAGTTGAGATATTGACAAAAATAAGATATACGTCTACGCTCCCTAGCGCAGAAACCATGCACTATTTTAGGAAGAAATGTGTCTGTCGACACAATTACATGGGTCTACAAACGACGTTTTTTTCAATCGAGAATTTAGAAGCTCATATTTTGCTGCAAATGCATCAGAAGCGGAAATTAAGGTTTACGCCCCCTGGTGGCCAAACCATTTTTTTTTTACAAAAATTAGAAATTATGTGGAAACGATTTTCCATCAGGAGCTGTATCCGGTGCAGAAGGAATTTTTCAAATCGGAGATTTAGAAGCAGAGATATAGGGAGAAACGCAATTTAGCTTTACGCCCCCTAGCGGAAAGTCTATGAACTACTTAAAAATTTTGAAATTATATGAAGCACATGTCATACTGAAAACACTATCCAACAAGAAAGGAATTTTTCAAATCGAACCCCTAGAAGTAGAGATATTGACAAAAATAAGATATACATCTACGCCCCCTGGCGTACAAACCTTGTACTATTTTAGGATGAAAATGTTCCTAAAAGGTTTGTTGACATGAGTAGTGTCGGTCTACAAACGACGCTTTTTTTAATCGAGAATTTAGAAGCTCATATTTTGCGGCAAATACATCAGTAGCGGAAATTAAGGTTTACGCCCCCTGGTGGCCAAAGCATTTTTGTATTACAAAAATTAGAAATTATGTGCAAACGCTTTCCCATCCGGAGTTGTATCCGGTGCAGAGAGAATTTTTCAAATCGGAGATTTAGAAGCAGAAATATAGGGCGGAACGCAATTTACCATTACGCCCCCTAGCGGAAAGTCTATAAATTACTTGAAAATTTTGAAACTATATGAAAAACATGTCACACAGTAAACACTATCCAAGAAAGAAGGTATTTTTCAAATCAGACTTCTAGAAGTGGAGACATTGACAAAAGTAAGATTTACATCTACGCCCTCTGGCGGAGAAACTGTGGGATATTTTATGAATAAAGTATTCCGAAAAGCTTTATTGATGTGAGTGCATCAGTCCACGAAATAATTTTTTCAATCGATATTTTAAAAGCTCAGATTTTATGACAAATACATCAGAAGCAAAAATTAACGCTTACGCCCCTGGTGGCCAAAGTGTTCTTTACCAAAAATTCAAAATTATATGCAAAAGATTTTCCAACAGGAGATGTATCTGCTGAAAAAAAGATTTTTCAAATCGGAGTTTTAGGAGAAGAGATATCAGAAAAAATGTAATTTACTTTTACGCCACCTAGCGGAAAATCTATGCTTAATTTGAAAATGAAACTATATCTAAAACACTCTTCGACATAAATAAAATCGAAAGATAAAATAATTTTTTCAATCGGATGTTTAGAAGTAAATATGTGGATTAAAACGTAATTTTGAATTCGACATCATCTGCATTTATGCCCTCTAGCGGCAAAATTGTGCATCGTAAGAAAATCGAAATGAAGGATCATCATTTGCATATTTCAAAATTTTTCAAATCGGACTAATAGTTGCAGAGATTCCGTTAGTACAGACGGACGGACGGACAAACCGTTAACAGAAGCACGATCTTTTCCTACAAAAGACGTGCTAAAAAAGGGAATGGGGAACACGGCAGACAAATTGTGATACTGCTTTAAAACTCCGCCAAGCCCCAAGAAAAAATAAATAGTCTGAAAGTTCCATCTTGGTTTCTTTCCTGAAGAACAACATGGCTGGTTTACATCACTAAGGAGACGCATTTGACGCTTTATTGATACTGTTCTGGACAAACTACGGTCACTATTTTCAGGAAACTTAGAAACGGAATCAATAACCTCGTCTTATACCGAGAATTCATTAGCAAGATAAGGAAGCAAACTTCACCGCCCTTGTACGTCTGGGGCGCGTTATTGTAAATTATACAGTAGCGTGATAAGTATTACTTTTGCTGGGACAGGTCAAATTGATTTACAAAACATTGAAATAATTTGTAATAGTATTTACTGCACGAAAAAAGGCAGGAGACTTAATATTACTTGGAAAAGTTTAAATTATATTTTAAAGTTACAAAATATTCAAATTGTGGCATATCTCAAATTCGATGGCAGGCTGGGTGGACAATAAAAATTTCATGGTGGAGTGGAGTTGACCTTCGCACCGTTGGTGACGTCCCTGTCGGCATCCGGATCTTAGTAATTTAACCCCATGTACCTGGGACATGGTCCAGCGAGCAGCATATTGAGATGGGTCAAAATTTTGGGAATCTATGTAACAAAACACTGTTTACCTCATTAAAGAAATAAACAAAAAAAGAATGAGAACGAAATAGCAATTTATATTTCTGTAAATTAAACTAGGTAGTATAATGCAGTTAATAATTAATTTTGTAAATATATAAGAACACTTTCAATTTATTTAATTATTGAAAATACGAATTCCTTTTGAAACAAGGATGGCCGCCACAGTAAGAGGAATCACGTGATTAGGTAAATTCAGTAAGCCAGCGAAGTTGGTTCTTTTTAATAGGTCAAGTTCAGATGTTGCCGAGAGCGGGAACCGAGCTCACTAACCGCCGTGGCGCGTAAGAGTTCGTGGGAGCGCGGAGGGGGGGGAGGGGGGAGCTTGGACGTTGGAACTGAGAGCTTTTACAGGAGGTTTTATTAAATTTCAGGATGGCTGTAATAAGCCCGAAATGTGAATGGTTTACTCTGTGAAGCAGATTTCTAAAACGCCGAGGACCCCACGGCAACGTGGGTAACAGAAGAAGGTAGAGAACTCGTCACACAATACATTCCGCAGCTTAAATTTGCAAAATGTCTTTCAGTCAGTAAACTTAACTCCAGCTTGCACAATATATTGTATATATATTGGAGAATTTAATTATACTCAGTATAAATATATATATCATCATCATCATCATCATTGTCAACCATTATCAATCCACTGCTGGACGAAGGTCTCCCCAAGTTTCCTCCACAACGGTCTGTCTTGTGCCAGTCTCCTCCATGTCACCCCTGCATACTTTCGAATTTCATCCACCCATCTCCCATGTGGTCTTCTTCTGGGTCTTTTTCTGTCCCTTGGAATCCAATCTAAAATTTCGGCTGTCCATCGATGATCTGTCCTTCTGGCAGTATGTCCAGCCCATTGCCATTTCAGGGATTTAACTCTGATCATGATGTCTTCCACTCTTGTCATTTTTCGGATCCACGAGTTCCTCTTCTTATCTCTCCTGGTTACACGAAGCATGCACCTCTCCATGCTTCTTTGAGTTGTCTGCAGTCTTTGTATATCTCTTTTAGTTAAGGTCCACGTCTCTGCACCATACGTAAGCACTGGAAGGATGCATTGATCAAACACTTTTATTTTAAGACATAATGGCATATTGCTCTTGAAAATTATGCTGTTTCTTCCAAAAGCTCTCCAGGCAAGTTTTGTACGCCGATTAATTTCTTCATCAATGTGACCCTCACTTGATATCTGCTGTCCAAGATAAACGTACGTGTCTGTTATCTCCAGCTTTTCTCCATCAATCAATAAATCTTCATTTCTTGTAAAAACATTGAACATCACTTTTGTCTTCTGAAAGTTCATTTTTAATCCCACTTCTTTACTCTTGTCAGCAAGTTCCTGTATCATACTCTGCAGCTCTGATGGGGTAGTTGCAAAAATGACTAAGTCATCAGCAAAACGAAGGTGGGTTAGATAATCTCCATTAATCTTTATCCCTTTGTTTTCCCAGCTCAGCGACTGAAAAACACCCTCCAATGTGGCATTAAAGAGCTTCGGAGATATGGTGTCACCTTGTCTCACTCCCTTTCCAATTTTTATGTGTGTTGTATTTTCAAACAGCTGAATCTTTGCACTTGCATTTTCAAAGATGTTATTAATAATATTAATGTATGCATCTTCAATACCGCAGGTTTTCAGAGCCATTGTAACTGCTGATGGTTTCACCGAATCAAAGGCTTTTTCATAATCGATAAAAGCCATGCACAATGGAAGTTCATATTCCCTCGCTCTTTCAATTAGTTCTCTCAGTACGTGGATATGATCTATTGTGCTGTAGCCACTCCTGAATCCAGCTTGTTCTCTCGGTTGAGCCATGTCCAGTGTTACCTTCAAGCGGTGTGAAAGAACTTTAGTGAAGATTTTATAAACTACTGATAGGAGGCTGATAGGTCTGTAGTTTCCGAGATCCTCAATGTCACCTTTCTTATGTAGCAGGATCATTGTAGCGGTGTTCCAATCCTCAGGAATCTTTCCTTCATTAAGGCATCGAGTGAAAATTTGGGCGAGTACTGTTTCAATTTCTCCACTTGCTTCTTGTATGATGTCTACAGTAATTCCATCTTCTCCTGGAGCTTTTCCCCACTTCATGTTCTTGATTGCATGTGCAACTTCTGCTGGAAGGACTGGAGGAACTCTGGTACTGGTATCTTTCATGATGTCTGGAGTGCATGTATCATCCCTTTCATATAATTTGGAGTAGAAATCTTTCACTCTTGTCAAAATTTCGCCTCTATTTCTTGTTACAGAACCATCTTCTTTTTTCAGTGCCATAATCTGTTTTCTTCATTTACTGAGATGTCCCTTTGCTATCTTCAGGCTTTGGTTGTTTTCAATTGCTTTCCTCACTAGTTCACAGTTGAATTTTCTTACGTCTTCAGTGATACTTTTTCTTACTGTCTTGCATAGCTCTATATATTTCACTTTGGAAGTCACATCTTCTTTAGTTGTCCTCATCTCGATTCTTTTTTGCATCAACATTTTGGTTTTTCCTGATAATTTGTTCACATGCAACTTGTTCTTAGACCCAGCTAATTTTGTTGCTGTTTCCATAAGAGCTTTGGTTACTTTTCTGTTAACTTCAGAGATGTCCACTTCTTCCGATGTTAGGCCTTCTAAAGCAGAGAACCTGTTCTTCAGTTCTACCTTGAAGGTATTATGGTGTTTTTTAAGGTTTGTTATGTCAATAGATTTTGTTTGTCTTATGAGCTTGCCACGTTCAAGTTTGGTGTTGAGGTGCATCTTACATCTCACCAATCTATGGTCACTACCTGTGTTGAACTTGTTTAGCACACTGCAGTCTTCTATGACGAATTTTTTTTTACACATAATAAAACCAATTTCACTTGTCGTCCCATTTGGATGTCTCCATGTCCATTTCCTGTGTGGCTTTTTCTTGAAGAAGGAGTTCAAGATGAAAAACCCTTCTGCCTCTGCAAACTCAACGAGAGTATTTCCACGCTGGTTTCTGTTGCCGTGACCGAATTTACCTACTGAAGTTTCATTCTGTTGCCGTTGCCCTATTTTTGCATTGAAATCTCCCATAATTATTTTCAAGTGCTGCTTACCTTTATTATTTAGATGACAAATTTCCTCATAAAATTCTTCAATTTCTTCTTCAGGATGACTTGTGGTGGGTGCATAAGTTTGAATAATCTGAGCCTGGTATCTTTTTGAGAGTTGGATAACAAGTCGTGCAGCTCTGTCAGAGGAACTTTCAACTTCTACAACTTTATATATATATATATATATATATATCCCAACGGAAAAAAATTTCATCAAGAGCAGTCTACACCAAGAGATGTTAACATAATCTTTATATATCTATGTACGATAATTTAAACTGGTGTATAACGTATTGAACTTGGTTAAAGGGCTTTTAGAAAGAACGGCACAATTTTCAAGAGCAATGTGGATTTATATCTTAAAAGCAAAGTTTTTAATCAATGCATCGTTCCATTTCTGACGTGCGGAGCAGAGACATGGGGACCTGAACTGAGACAGATATAAAAAAAAGGCTCCAGACAACCGAAAGAAGCCTAGAGAGATGTGCACTTGAATAAGATACATGACAAGAGTTAAAGGCATCACGATCTACCTGAGATCCCACGTTGCGTGTAAAATAATCAAGGAACTGTGTATTTTTATTTTTGAAAATCTGAAATTCAAAATTTAACGTAAAGCGAATAAATGAACTACATATAACCCAATGAAAAGAGCGACAGAAAAAAAATATTGGGACTAACGCAGAAATATGCATAAAAGTAAAAAAACATATATCTGAGGTTCAACGTTATACCTATATAAGATGCGGGATATTTATACATATCCCGTATCGTTGTCACTTCCTTGACTACGGGTGTCTCTGTCAGGCCCTCATATACGCGTAACGGAATTACATGATTGCAGTTCATCGTATGAAATTACCGACAGAGAGAATTCCTTGCAAGAGCGTGATATTTTATAAATTTATGAAAAAAGTTCCACTGTCGAATCATTCTGTTGAAATGACAATTTCTTTGCCCTTCACAAAAATCCAGCCGTATTTGAACTGTGTCACTGATATCGATTCTACAGTTTAAAATAATCATCGACAATGAATGCAATTAAAAAATCCATGTACTAATGAACTATTAAAACAGCCGGAATAGAAAATAACCATATAACCTTTTTGTTCAGCTCAGATTTGCTTTCTCCGCGCTTTGTAATCTCAGTTCTTCACATTACCCAAAATGGCACATATAAACGATTGATATAACAAAAAAATTTCAGAAGTAAAAGAATTGATGAAAAGAATATATAATTCAGTAAGTGTGTTACAATAAGAAATAATTAACCCATTAATAAATACCTTGGATGTTTCTTTCGAAGTCTGTAGAGATTCCTTCAGGTTTGATCGAAAAAATTTATTTGAAGCACTTTTGAATCGTATCCGATTTTGACGACTGAGAATATGGTTACACTTAGAAGCACAACGGTTGTATCCACTTTGTTCAGTCCGAATATATCCTTGTGACTGGCTCACGCAACACGTTGTTACCTGTATATTGATTACACAAAACTAAAAGTACCCTGTAGACAGGAAATGAACAGGAGTTTCGGGATTTAGTCACCGCACGCTCCCCTTTTTAAATCCTTTGCAGCTTACAATAAGAGAAGGGTCAGTTCTTATGGTCATTTGAGGAAAATTGTTAAAAGAAAAGGAGCAAAGATTCCCCCTCCAAAGCTCCCGTCCTTGCAGATGTAATCCAACCCTAATCCAGAAGACAAAAGAATCTCTGATAAACACCATTTTGGAAGTAACAACCCTGCATGAAGGGATTAGTGAAATTCATTCCATTACTTTTCATTGAGAGCTGACATTTAAAACATATTACATTGTATATGTTTTTACGAATGTTATATGTACGAGTAAAATATGAATTCAGAAAGAGACCATTTAAAGTACATATTTCTAAATAAGAACTCGTCACAGAATAATTTGAAATGTGTCGAAAAAATAAAAGCGATAAAAAGAGAAGAAAAAATTCCAAAGTCGGTGGTTGATCGGGAAAACTATTTTCTAAGGCCAGCCGCTTTTGTTTTTGTAAGGTAAGCTTGGTATACCTTTTTTTCGTTGATTTAATATGCACTTAAGCACTGCTTCAAAAGTACGGCAGAAGCAGCCGTTAGCGCCATTTTAAAGATTAGCCAACAGGTTCATCGCTTGGCTCTGTACTGTGTTTCTTTAATTAAGAAAAACAGTTTTCTCCATTACGTGAAATAAATGTTGATACTTTTTATCAATCTTCGGCGGTAATTCAGCTTTGAATTAGGGAAATTCTTTATTACTCCAGGTAGCCATATCAGTGAAAATAATTCGGATGGTTTCAAAATGGCTCTGGTTTTTTTCTATTTCTGGGGGTACTGGCTTTAGTTTTATTCTATTTCTAGGGGTACTGACCCTATATCATCTCAAATATCTTCTGGGTTGCTGACTACCCTTAAAACGAATTCGTTTAAAGCCGGACACTACTGTGCTCAACTATTGTACCTGTGTTATAATTAATTTAGCGTGCATTGTTTTTCTGATGCAAAATTGTGTTTTCTTTTATCACATACAGTATGTACAATCCTAAAACAGATTAAAAAATAAATATTCCAATATTATAATCGTGTGCAAGACTGTATGAAATTTTAGGAATTTTTAAACCATACATTTCAGTAAAAAAATTCAATTTTGATATTTGATTTTGTCTATAGTTTTTCAGCTTTTCAGAAAATCATGCAAGTTTGTATTTTAATTTTTTTAATGTAACTTCATATGTTCAAATGCAGAAATGCATTGATCTGCTATACCAACATTTGTGTTGGACTAGTGGAAATACCTAAGATGAGATCAAAAGTAGGCTACTTGAAGGAATTTATTGTAGTAATTTCAAATAAAAAAATACTGATCACTTATGATAACGTAAATTCATGCCGATTCTTAAAAAAAAATATTTCCTATATTTTACATTCGTTGTTCGATTCATTGTATGTTTTTGTGTAATATTACCAACAGTAGCGACAGAATTTTCCTAGAATCCGTTTCGACGACAATTCCATCTGCAGTCCAATAACAGTCTTAAATTTCGTTTGCGCATATGTGCCCGTTTGATGATTATATGGAATTCCAAAGCCACGAGCGGTTCTCTGAGATGGACCATGGGTGTCTTACTGCACATGCTCCTGAGTCAATCACCTGAGATGAGTCCGGGTCCAACTCAAAAATGTTTCATGTATCATGTGATCGTCATGTGACGCTAGTTGTTGACCATTCTTCCGAGACGGCCAGCGTACGAGTTTCGGATGATCATGTATATTGTGTTTAACATGTGGTGCTGCTGACCATTCATCCAGGATGGCCCGGATTCCAGTTTCGTATGCTTTATGGATTAGGTGATTATCATGTACAGTTGGCTGCTGACTAATCATTCGATGCGAGCCCGTGTTCAAGTTTCGGATGATTCATGAATTGTGTGATCAACGTGTGGCGCGGCTGATGACCATTCATCTGAGATGTACCCTGGTTCGAGTCCTAGAAGATTTACGGATTATGTCTTGTGGCGCTGGGGCTGCACGGCATTCCTCCGAGATGGACCCGAGTTAAAGTTCCGGATGTTTCATGTATGATGTGATCATCATGTGCCGCTAGATACAGACCATTCATTTGATATGGTCAGACGTTCAAGTTCCAGATGTTTTATGTATGATGTGGTCATCACTATGTTTGGACAATCTCTTTAAAGAAAATTATCTATATCATATTTTAATGACACGCAGACCCAATGCATTTTCCTTCATTAATACCCTTTCGTCAAGCCAGAGACCTTACCTTGTACATAATTTCTTCAAAGCTGCCGTCAGCCATGTCCTGCTCCTTCATCATTCCAGTGAAAGCTAAAAATTGACAGTATAATTTTAGACCCCATTTTCCGTGTTGGGATACCCTAATTAGTAGCAGAAACAAACCCTCCTCCTCCTTAACTCTCTTCATGAAAATCGGTGACATTGCCATACACTCCTCTCCTCCAAAGCAATCGCCAGCCACGTCGTGCCCCATAATTGTTCCAAGAATGTTTTGAAAATTTTAAGCTGGCCCGGTGACGCAGTGGTCTAAGAGGTGGCTCCTGATCTTTCATTCAATATGCATCCGGGTTTTGAAACCCATGAAGCACGGACATTAAGTTCGACTATCTCCCTTCCCTGAAACCAGTTTCCATAAATCAGGGACGGGGGGCAATTATAGCCCATCTAGTTGTTCATGATGATCGTAATCACTTACCCCAGAAAAAAAGCATTTGGGTAGCTTTAGATTTCATTTTTCGTTTTGCAATGCCTTACTTAGTAACACAAACAGCAGAGCAATTAGTAATCATCATTCTAGATGAATTACTATCCAGGATCCTCCTTCACCGATGGAAATACTAACATGAAGGAAGTTTTAAACTACGGATTTGGAAGAGTGTGGAACAATTGATATTTCATTGACAAGCCGATGCTATTTTGACCACGTTTCCACGGAGAAATACAAAACGAAATTCCTAGCGGGAAATATGTAGGGCTACACGACTAAAAACAAGATACTTATTTTTCCTTGGAAAAAAAGTACAGATTTTAAAGTTAAAATAAATTCAGAAGTGGCACTTTTTTACATAGGTGTGGGGAGGGGGGCAAGAAAAACTTCTCATCCCAGTGGTAACGTTCCTGTCTGGTACTAATGCTATGCAATTTTTCAAACAGCTAGCTACGGTTTCTTTCATCAAATGTTTTAGACAAATTAAAACGTCCTGCACTTATTTCAGAGGAATATTTTTCGTTAAAATGCATTAAATATTGATGATGAATAAATGCAATCCCTAACCACGTTGGACAGGAATTTTGGGAGTCTGACCCTAGTTCTTAAACAGCCCTTTAGAGTCGGAGCTCAGAGATTTGGTCTAGGATGTCAGATAGGAAAACCAGTGGAAGTGAAATACAGAAAAATACCTGTTTATGAGTCAGTTCTGACTTACAGCCAAGTGGAATAAGGAAGGGTCTTTGTAACTAGTCGCTTGATGACCAGGTGAGAAGCTCTGTAGAGAGTTGTATGTTTAGAGTACTTTAGCACTTGTTTGTTTTGTCTAATACACTCAAAGATATCCTTTCAGCACTCACAGTCTAGAGATTCATTAGACAAAACACTCACTTCAGAAGTAATTCGAAGAAAAAAATCTCATGTCTAAAAAAATTTCCATCAGCTGCCTCTTTTTTTCCAAATGCATATTTCCTGAGATATTACTTTATCTAGATAACCTATTAATCTTGTATACACCTAATAGGCAAAACATTTTAGAAAAGGTTATGGGCAGTTGACATGTGCATCTCAGCAGGCATAGTGGAACACTCGCAAACCAAACGCTAGCGATAAATACGCAGATAGAAGATCTTCTTAACGGTATATCGCAATCGAAGAACATTAGTAAACGTGGTGATCAGAGTGACTTTAATCGTGGACACACTGTCGGCGCAATGGAGGTTGATCATTTGATATCCAAAGGGTATCTCCAATTCAGAGCTTCCGAGGGCAAACGATGAAGAATGTACCGCGAGATAAACGACCGACGGACGTACCAACGCTCAAAGATCAAGGGTGTCCGACCACACGACATTAATGTCCGTTGTCGGCGTACACTTTTCAGCGTCGTACAAACCAACCGCTTAAAAACAGGCGCAAATCACGCCTAGATTGAAATTGGAGGCCCAAGAAGAGTTACCGAATGAACAGCACTCCGCACGCTGCTTACTCTGTTCTACGAGAGTCGATGCCCTGTTCGTGTAAAACTGTAGACAAATCGTCATCGGACATTACTCCTCGGCACGAACTAAGAAAACCAGAACTGGACCTCTTCAAAGTAACGCGCGTCGTGTGGTCAGATGCATCCCGTTTTCCGCTGTAAAGAGTCAAAGTAATGGTGCGGGTGTGGCGTGGGCAGAATGTGTGCATGGCTCTGTCGTGTCAGATTGGCACATTTCTAGGATTTTGTAGCTCTATAGTGGTTTGCGGAGCCTTCTCATGGGACACGTTAGGTACCTCATTGTGTCTGGAAACGTCCTTAGCCGCTGAGAGGCACCAGCATATGCTGGCTGATCACGTGCACGCTTCTATGTCCTTCTCGGATCCTAAGGCCGATGGTCGGTTTCAGAAGCACAATGCGCTGCCCCGCTGGGCCGCAGCCACGGCTGGAGAAACACATCTCTGAGTTTGGCACCATCCAATGGACCTCACGTTCCGCCAAGTTGAACTAGGAATGTAGGTACTCTCCTGGTTTGCTGTGGAGCAGAATATCAGATTTGTGTTTCCTCGACCTACGTCTCGGGCAAAGCTACGGACAATGCTGCAACAGGCATGGCTGTAATTACCACTGAAGACACTTCGGCATCATGGATCAACACGCTATTAGGCAGGTATCTCTAGAATGATGTGTTCCTTAAGCGTGCAAATATTCACTCCAGAATTTTGTTAAAACCCAGAATATTAGGAAAACTTCTGTAATTAAATATTTACCAAAACCTCATACCGGAATTCGCTGTAGATGTTCCGTTGGAACATAGCCGACCTCGTAGAAACCAGATAAAAGAGTAATATTCCCTACGTATCTTGGTGAGAGTCCCAGTCAGAATTGCGGCACTGCCCCCGTGCCAGCAAGCTAAGGAATAAAAAAAAAGCGGTGACGTTTTTCCCAAATAAAGGAATTATTTTATTTGTGTCAAATTAATAACATATGCGGACAGTTCAAGGCAATGTTTCTGTCTAATCATGTGAAAGTGTAGCCAGCAGATTCCCTGGTTGTTAGTTGCTCATGCTCCCAGGCGAGCCAAGAGAAAAAATGGATCTGTTAATAATGCTTGTTGCATCGGTTTGAATCCGAAGAATGAAAAATACGTTTTAATTTTGCAGAGTGACTAAAATTATATTAAAAAAAAAAATAAACAGGGGGTAAATCTTTTTTGGATTTTTTTTTGTGTGTTCCTGGTTTTCTCAAAAGAATCCTTTTCGAATCAGCTGTGGTATGCTCTAACTGGAGGGTGAAAGTAATGTTTAAATGGCTATTTACATATTTATTGCAGTTTCTTGAAAAAAAGTATTTTGTTGGCCTGGAAGAACGGCAGGTCAGGTTTCAGAGATATTTCTTTAGAGGAATAGCCTAAACGGTTCCTTTGCTGGAAAACTTAGATTAAATAATATTCCTCGAAAACTTAGATTAAATAATATTTTATTAATGGTAAAAAACACGTATTTTTTTCTTTTTGCCCTTTTCATTAAAAATATTGCTTCTTTTCATGCGCAGCAAATAAGCAATTTGTTCTTTAATCCAAAGCATATTCAGTCAAGTGTCAGTTAAGTGATAGGAGTACATGAAGATTGCAAGGACAGGAATTATTCTTTCTTTGCGAAAAAATATTTCACGTTCATAAGAATTCCTCTGGGTCGCGCAACACCGCTTTTTTGGGATCATTTGTGTCAACTCGAGATCAAAACAGAACCGAAGATAATTTGGGGGGTGGAACATTGGGTGTTAGGAAGTATCGTTTTCCGTCTGATAGACGGAAAATGACATCTCCATACATAGTAAGGGATCCTTTCGAAACTTTTGAAACCGGAACTTAAACGGAATAAAGAATTTTCTCTTAATTGCAAGATTTTTTTTCGTGATGTTTTTCTTTCCACTGCTATTGGTAAAAAAAGTACATATTAAAATATCTGAATGAAATTATTATTAATGGTAAAAAACACGTAGATGTAGAAACAAGATAAAAATTATGAGCTTCAAAATCCAATGGGGGTGAGTTGGGTGGGGTGACAGCATTTCCTAAATTATAAAATTCAACAACAAAGTACTTGGCATTTATTTATTTTTACAATAGAAACAGAGATGCAAATGATACTGTCAGCTGTGAATCTAACAATATCATCCCTATACGGTCATTGCTTTAAATACTGTTAGTGATTAACTGTAAAGACACAAGCTCAAGGAACTTAACTGGCAGACAATGTAACCAAAAACCTCAAATAAAGCCTGAAAACTAAAATGTTGCGCGGTGTCTAAGCGCTCGTTTCTGACCTTTAGCCCGAAATGGGTCAGGTTTGAACCGCGGTGAGGTATGGATGCTGTGTTTATCTGACGGCAATGCTGCTATCCCTTCCCTAAAACCAGTATCCCTTACTTAAGAACGGGTGACTGCTTTTAGCTCATTAAATTGCACACGGAGATCATTAAGCATCCCGCCTGCCCCCAAAGAAAGAATCTTTTAAATCCAGAGCGAGCTACTGGTGATGGTGGAGGTGTGTTATGTTTGCTGTATGGGTATGTATAATTCTTCAGGTTTAAATACATTAGGGACGGGCGATTGCTTATAGCACATCTGGTTGCTCACAGTTGTCGCGCGTTAAACACCGAACAACAATCTAAATAAACTTAAAAGTAAAAATTACATATACACTGCTATACAATTGCTAAGGACGGATCACAAATGGCTGTATAGCGCATAAAAATGTAAGTGTGGTTGGATGCCAAGTGAAATAAAATAATGTCAGAATGCCAGGACATTACAAGAAAGACAATTTATTGTGCTCTGAAATCCAGAAGGCTTTGGAACGTGCTCAAGGGACAAACAGGCCAATTTGTGCCGAATACGTAAACGTAAAAAAAATGCAACTACCGTACGCAGGCTTTCCGGCGTAAGATGTCAATACGGGATATGGCCACCATGGAGGGCGATGCAAGATTACACACGTCGTGTCATGCTTTGCACAACATTATCAAGCAGCTGTTGGGGTAATTTATCCCATTCCTCTGCAGTGCACGGATGAGGGTGTCCTTGTTTATTGGAGGGCATTGGCGACCAGCAAGACTCCTCCCCAAAGCATCCCACACATTTTCAATGGGATTCAGATCTGGAGAACGTGCTGACCATACGAGGCGTTGAATATCCTCGATCTGAAGACACTCCTGGACAGCGACTGTTCGATGACATGTTGCGTTGTCGTCCATGAAAATGAATCTATCACCGACAGCACCACGGAACATCACGCGAACATGAGGTAGCAGAACATCATTAATGTATCGTTGGCCAGTCATAGTCCCAGTTGGAAGCACATAGAGGGACCTACGAAGCCATTTTAATCATGATGCCAGCCCATACCATGATGACACTACATGTTTGGATATCGGTCTATTTCCTGTGTATGTTTGCTGGACAATATGCAGTACCACTATCCACGCCAGATCGAAAAGTTGTCGTCAACAATCAGACGATAGAGCTGTATCTACTCTCATCTGAGAAGAGGACAGCAGACCAGTCGTTAACAGAAACCAATTGCGATGTTGATGGCACCATTGCAAACGGGAGGTACGCAGTGACGTCTGGGACAATGTGGATGCACACAAAAGGATGGCGGGCGTATAGTCTCTACCTTCTTTATGCAAACGTCTGGTGACAGTTTTTCGGGAAATCCGCTTCCCAGTAGCAGCCATAAACTGATTTGCTACCTCACTAGCTGTGTTGCGCGCCTGTGTCTTTTTGTTGATAGCTTACTATGTACCGATCTTCTGCAGGTGTCGTACTGCGAACACGACCTCCCCGTGACGTTTGCTACACTCTCCATTTGTTTGAAATGATTTCCAAAGCCTTGAAATAACACAGTGGCTGACGTCCCGTGAACTCCCCTGGAAACATCTGTTATTTTTCGCCTTTCTTTAATCTTTTGCCAAAACTACGGCCACGCGTAAAATCATCTAGGTGATGTTTTGGAAAGACATACTGAAAATTGCAAGTTCGTCAATTGATTCTTTCCCTCTCAACTTTGCGTTTTTTTGAACAACAACGGTCAACATGCGTCAAATTCTTTATATCTCTTATCAGCGCTATGACGTCACGAACAATTTCGGCAATCCAAAATTTGCATACGCACAACACGTCTTACTGTATCCCGCACCTTATGCTAATTTCTTTTCACATTTTCCTGCCTTCCATTTTATGGTTGCTAGTCGTTGTTATTATTGTCATCCGTCCTTAGCAATTGTCCGGCAGTGCATATTGAAGTGGCAATGGGCTGCCCATGTCGCCAGAAGAA